>JABUQX010029102.1:15000-36870 GCA_015478945.1 Trachelipus rathkii
TATTATAGTATAGTATGATGTGTGTGTGTGTATTTGCCACGATTTACCACTAAGAATAACATTTGCTTGATTTTCCCGACAGCAATTTTTAATATTTTACTACACAAGAGAACTACTTACGGAAGGTAAAAGAAATGGCCTCCTCCTATGGGGTCGAACCACCGAGCATGTTGCGACTGAGCAACGAGTATGTCGTTCTCAGTCGCAACATGCTGTGGCTTCGACCCAGAGGTAAGGCAATTCTTCACATCCCGTAATAGTTCTTTGTCTATGGCAAAAAGAGTATTAAAATTGAGGTAAAAGCACACTGTTATAGGTAAAAGTCATACGAACGAGATGAAGGGAAGGATCCAATGTGAAAACCTGGTGATAACGCCTTGACTGGAAGCTCGTTCGCTTAAAGTTGTTCCTGAAATCTAACTTTTTTGGGTTAGAGGATGGCTCAGTGGTAGAGCGTCGAGTATGTCGTTCTCAGCCGCAACATGTGGTGGTTCGACCCCAGAGGAGGCAATTCTTTACCTTCCCGTAATAGTTCTTCTCTATTTAAAAAGGTATAATATATATATATTATATTATATATATATAATATATATATATAGCCAGATGGTTATAATATATATATATTATATATAATATATATATATATAATATATATTATATATATATTAATACTATATATTTTATTTATTTAATCTATAGTTATATATATATAATATATATATATATATATATATATAATATCTATATTTTATATAGCTATATATATAGATATATGTATAGTATAGTATATATATATAAATATATATATTATATAATATATATATATAATTATGTATGTACAATCAACACATACAGCTTAACAAAACGATGGGAGAAGGAGAGAGAGAGAGAAGAGAACGATATGGGAATGCGGTGGCATACGGCGAGGATATATGGGTCAGCGAGGTAGAGGAGACGAGCCGAGCGGGTGGGCAGAGGGTTTGGTCTAGCTGGATCGATGGATTCGTTACAGATCAGAGAGTGGATAGGGCTGTTGGGAGAGGGTCGAGGAAGGGAGGCGTACTTGTGGGGAGGGACGTCACTCGAGGCGATAATGATGATTGTTCAATATTGGGGTTCGGTTTTATGAGCCGAGGTGTTTGTACTCATGTCTGCCATGGGTATTATTACTTATGCTTGTGGACTTGTTTCTTATTTTTGAGTTGTTCTCTTCATTTTTTCTTCTTCGTTCTCTCTCTCTCTCTCTCTTCTTTTTTCTTTTTTTTCTTCTTCTCTCTTGTCTTTTCTCGCTTCTCTTCTCCTTTCCTCCCTTCTATGCTTTTGGGCCTCCATTCTCCCGTTTTCTCCCGATTCTACACACTTCCTTCGTTTAAGATTGTCTATTAGCTCGACATTCTATCTCTTATCGTGTTCGACTCGGGCCCTTTGGGCGGATTTAGGTCTGTTCGGTTTTGTTTCCATCCGTTCCTGTCCGTCTTCCCCTTTAGTCAAGTACTGGTTCGCAGGTGCCGGGGTGCCATGCACCTACTTGGTGTTTATGTTGTCGTTGCGGTTGGTCGTTGTAGTTCCTCTCGGGTGCTGCTGTTTTTTTGGCGTCTGTGTGAGTCGGTTATTGAGATACGACTGCTTAACTGGTCTATGCTTGCGCTGGCTTCGGATCTTGTTGCTCGTCTCGCGCTTTCATGGCCCGGCTCCTTCATCCATCTGCGCTTTATACTACTACTATCGATTCATCACCTTTGCTCTACGTATTTTTGATGCTTGTATTTAGTCATACGTACACTTATTCATCTTTCTTTTTTATCTTATGTTGTGTGCTGCTTGCTGGCGCTCCGGACTCCTGTCATCTCTTCTTTTGCTCTCCTGTTCACTCTCCTCCTTCTCTCACCATCTCATTATATGTTTCTCTATCACAGTCTAACATATCCAAATCCTCTTCCTCTTTATCATTCTCTCCTCTCTGTATGCGACGTCTTCTCTCTCTTTCTGACCCTCCCTCTTAACTCCTTCTAATAATATACTCCTATATACTATATAATATAATATAATTATCTAAATATATTATTATATAATTTAATAATTACTAATTTCCTTACTTAAATAGTTTTGAAAAATAATCCACACTATTATCATAATCGATAATAAATAATAATATATAATAAAATATATAATATAAAATAATAATAATAATAATAATATAATAATAATAATAATACTAATAAATAATAATAATAATATAATAATATAATAAAATAATAATAGTATTAATAATAATTCATAATAATAATGGATAAAATAATAATAATATAATAATAATAATAATAATAATATAATAATAATAATAATATAATAATATATAATAATAGCAATTAATAATATAATAATAATATAAAATAGATAAATAAATAATCAATAATTGATGAAAAATATTAATAATAATAAAAAAATATATTGTGAGAAATAATAATATCATTTTGTAATAATAATAAATAATAATAAATAAGACCTTAGACCTATGATCTGATCATGAAGGACAACGCTGGAAGGGATAGGAAGGGAAAGTTAAGAGTTGTAGATAAGGCAAGATAGTATGATATAGGATAGAAGGCAAGGGAGTAGCAGTTAGTATAGACAGTTACGGGCGGTGAGCTGACGCTTGGCCAATGCTCAGTGAGAGTGCATCACATTAGCGGGAGGAGTCGTAGTCGGATAGAGTAGGATGATGTGGTATATTGTAACAGCTACGCATTTGGATACAGGGGTTAATGGTGAGTATGACCACATGGCTGTTGTCGGATGGACTTCTTAAGGCGAGATTTGAACATACGATAGCGCAGACAATTGATTGGACGTACAGTTCAGCTCACCGCCCGACTTATACTTGGAGACGTGCGAGACGGAGACATGATAGTTCGAGGGACCGGAATCTAAGAGGGACGATCGGGTGGCAGGGCGTAGAGTCTGGCTCAAGGCCTGGAGGCTACAAGAGTAATGCTGATACATGGGAGTGCTACTAGAGAGTCGTGGAGCGTAAGGAGGGGAAGGAGGTGACCGTAAAACAGGGTTCAAATTGTGAATCATGGACACATTAGAGAAATAATAGCCGACTAATCTAGCTGGACGCATAAACACTAAATAAGTGTGTTAGAGATAATTCGTTTGAGTCAGAGGAGTGTCTCATAGAGTGAGACATTTACCTATGGTAGGAACTTTTGTACGGTGTAAGTTATTATGATCGAGCATTATAGGTACTTTGGTAATGGGTCAAGAGGAGGAGAATAGATGCGTACGTCGGGCTAGTGAGTGTAGGTCGCCCTTAGATTCATCTGTATGGTACCGATATGCAGTTTGCTCGAGCATCTATATATAGGAGTTTGTGTTGAGGGCTACGTATAGGTTGAGGTGCGGAAGTACGGTCTGATAACGCAGGTGATAGAAAGTCGTGGCAAAGCGCACGCCAGTTGAGTGCGAGCGGTTTGGAGAGTAGGATGCCATTGGTGGTGTGTCAGGAGCGGAGCGTAGATCAGTGAGCGCGAGGATGCACTCGTTACGGATGCTGGTTGGATACAGATGGTATGTCTTGGCCTGAGACGTAGTGATTCGTGAGGTGGGTCAGAGTGGATTCGGGATTGAAATACCGAATAGAAGATGATGGTTTTATTAGTTGCCGGAGGAGATCATGGAGTATAGATAGGGCATGCTGCAATCGCAGTATCGCAGACGATATGAGAGGGCTCCTTAGTCATTTACAGGAGAATATTTGGAGGAGAGTATGTACGTAGTTGTGCCTCAGAGGACAGTTCATTGTGGTTCAGGGTGATGTGGGTCGAGCAGGGTGGGCTGGTCAGAATGACAGCAGGAGCAACTAGTTTGCAAGTGCTGGTCGGTCAAACGGGCCTCGATCCTGTCTGGGTTACCCGCCCGCTTTAAGCGCATACAGTTATTTTTTGGACGTCGCTATGTCTCAGCACCCCCATAAAAAAAATAGGCCATTTTTATGTTAATTTTTTTTTTTTACATTTTCCTAACTAAAATTTACAAGGATTCCAAAAATGTAATTTCTTTCCCTGTAGCTATTGTAGTTTTGGAGATATGATTTTTTTTTTTTTTTAGCAGTTCTCGGTAAATTTTGGGCCAGGATTGCCAGCAACTGTATTCCTTTTCAGCGGTAGCTGTTGTAGTTTTTTTCGAGATATGGATTGTTGGCTCTTCTAGAGGCTACCTATATAATATATATTATATAATATTTTATATTATAATATATATATATATTATATATTTTATATTATATATATATATATAATATATATATATATATATATATATATATATAATATATATATATATATATGGACAAAGTTATTTAACGCCCACACAACGGGAGCGTCGATAAAAAAAATTTTCACAGGTAGCAATACTCATGATACATAAATAGACTGTTCTAGAATGGTCGAATTGAATATTTTTTATTTTTTTTTTACCTGTTCTATAGGGGCGAAATTAGGTTAGGTAAGCTTGATAAAGTTGGTTAAGGGTTAAGGTTAGGTTTAGGTTATGTTAGGTTAGGTTAGGTTAGTTATGTTAGGTCAGGTCAGGAAAAAAATTTCATTTCGACCACCCTAAAACATCTATTTATATATCATAGAGGCTACCTGTGAAATATTTTTTTTGATCCGAGCTCCCGTTTCGCATGGGTATATATATATATATATATATATATATATATATATATATATTATATATATATTATATATATATATATATATATATATATATATATATATATATAGTATGATATATATAAGTATATATAAGTATATATATATAAATTATATATATATATATATATATATATATATATATATATATATATATATATTACTTTTTTTAAGCAAAAAATAATCATGGCCCAGTATTAGAAGTGGAGGTGATTTTGCAGAGGAAATAAAGCTTTGAGTAAAGTAGAAAATCTTTCGCATATAAACTTAAACATTTCTTATTTCAGATTAAATTAAATTTTAAATAAAGATTTCACATTATACATCAAAAACTAGTATTGTCCTGTATTACATAGGATACTTTCATTACTTTTTTTATAATATCTAATTTGAAAAAGTAAAATACGCAATAGGTATATTTCATGGAAATTGTTCTTCCCCTTATAGGCCTTCACTTCTTTCTTCTCTTGTATGATCATCTGACCTCCTTCCCTCCTCCCCCTCCTCCTGAGTCAGACGAAATGTCCCCATCATCCAATCGCGCCGGAAAAATACACACATTTTGCTTAAATGTTATTTTATGAAAAAAGAAAACTGCTCAAAATTTCTAAAGTAAAAAAAAAATATCGTTTATTCGATACTGAGAAAAAAATATCGATATATCGATATACCGCTTAAAAAAAATCATCGATATTTTTTCGATACTATCGAAAAAAAATATCAATATCGATATATATCGGTCCTCTTGCGGCATCCCTACGACAGTCTACTCAAAAGATGCCATGCATGCATTCGTGTTGACGGTGCACATTTCGAACATTTGTTATAATTGAGTTCCAACGCAAAGTTCCGGTTGATAGCTGTGTGTTTTGTGTGTTGTTAATTAATAATTATTTATGTAGTAAGTATTATTACATTATCATCCATCTTACTTATTTTATTATTATTTATTATTATTATTATTATTATTATTATTATCGATTATTATATTAGTTCTTATGCTTATATTATTTGCTTAATGATGTGGTTGTTATTATTATTATTATTATTATTTTTATTATTATTATTATTATTGATTATTACTTATTATTGAATTATTATTCTATTTAATTATAATTATAATTATAATTATAATTATAATTATTATTATTATTATTATTATTATTTTATTATTATTATTATTATTATTATTATTATTATTATTATTATTATTATTATTATTATTATTATTATTATTATTAATTACTATTTCTATTATTATTATTTTTATTGTTATGTAATTGTTAATGTTATTTGTTACTGTTGTTGTTGGTTGTTGTTATCGTTATTGTTATTTTTGTTATTGTTAATTATTACAAATATTCTTATAATAATTAGTTATTATTATTATTATTATTAATTCATTATTATTATTAATTATTATTATTATCAAATTATTATTATTATTATTATTATTATTAATTATTATTCATTGTTTGTATCATATGTATTTAATTATATTAATTTGTTATTTGAACATTATATAACATAACACAGCATAGTCAGTCGTTTTATTGTTAACCTGCACTATTTGCCTTGTAGCATCTTCATTAGTTTAAAAACGGCTGTAACTATTCTAGGTGTTGCAGATTGGTCACATGGTTCATAGAAAAGATGTTTTAAATACTCGCATTCTATTAACCAGATTTCATTTTTATACACATTATGAAATCACCCTTATAAAATATATATATATATATATATATATATATATATATATATATATATATTATAATAATATATATATTATATATTATATATATACTAATATATATATAATGAATATATATATATATATAATTTATATAGTATATATATTATATTATATAATATATACAATAAATATATATATATAATATACTATATATATATATATATATATAATATAATATGATTTATATATATATATATATATATATATATATATTATATATATATAATATAGGTTTTATGTTGTAAGACCATAATGTGCGGATGCTCCGGGGATGCGGATGCGGATGCGGATAAGTAAAATAAATCATATTCGCGGATTGCGGATGCGGATAGAGGATAGTTAAGTTTTTAGAGTCTTAGGCCAGAAGTAATTCATATATATATATATATATAGTATATATATTATATTTATAATATATATATATAATATATAATATATATATATATATAGATATATATATATATATTATAATATATAGTTAATATATATATATATATATATATATATATAATATATATGTATATAATATATATATATATATATATATATATATATATATATATATAATATATATATATATATATATTATTAGGTATATATATATAGTATTATTATATATATAAGTATATATATATTATATATATAATATATATATATATATATTATATATATCTGTGTAAGATTGCGGGACGTCGACCCAACTCTTTTGCACCCCACCAATCTCTTTTCCCAAGCCCCCCCCATTTGGAAAAAAGTTATATCATATATATATATATATATTAATATATATATATATATATTATATATATTATATATTATATATATATATATATATATATTATTATATTATATATTATATATATATAATATATATATATATATAATGATATATATAATATATATATATATATTAATAAATTAATTGATTCTCTAACATTATGCTCAAAAATTAAAGCTTCTGAGCCCTTTCAAGGGAAAGTTTGCTTCTCTTTTCTTCGTAAATGAGATCTTACCTCTGGAAAGAGCCGTCACCATAGTTATAGTTTTTTTGAAGGGCATGCTTAAGTATTTTCCTGGCGAGTTCTGCAGATGTGTTAAACACTTTTTACAATATCACGCCTCATCAAACAAAATGGGATCTTTATCCCGATTCCAGAGTTTTTGGCTTTTGGATAATCTTCCGATCAAAGACAGGTGTATTTTGAACACCCTTTGAACAAGACTACTTCATCGCTGCTAGAAAGCCAAAAGAATGGTTCAGTTACATGTGGATTTAGTCAATGATTTCGCTAACACATGGAAAATGTGTGATGGTTTCTGTAATTATTTCCTTTTTATTGGCTGGTGTAATTCCTATATAGCAGCATTTCATCACAGGCATCACTAAATAAATTCTTAACCACTGTGAACACGTGATGCAAGAAGATGTTTGGTCCTGTATCTAGGATTCCCAGAAAAGTTGCTATTTGCATAATCGTATTCGTTTTGCAGAAATTGAAACCTATAATCTACTCCAAATGATGTTTCTGCTAATCTTTTGAAATCCCTTACTTTTAATATCAGCATTTAGCACAGCTTTCATCGTTGCAACTAGAAGAATCCCGTCTGACAAACAAGCGAATTTTCTGGAGCTAATATCCTTAGTTAACCTTCTTCAAACGGTTTAAAGAAGAGTAAATAAATTACCATAAAATCGCAATAAATCATCAAATGTCAGCGCTTTCACCTTTGTGTTTGTTCGAAGGGTAAGGGAAGACAGCTTCATTTATTTTTCCCATTCCTCTCAAGCATGTATAAGAGCTACTTTCACACAGAGGTCTGAACATCTTACTTGCAGAAAAAGTTGAGGACATTACAGTCTCATAATTCATAATAAATACTATCCGCTAATCCGCAACGAAAATCATGCGGATGCGAAATGTAGATGCGTGATGAGATAAAAATGATGCGGATATCCGCTACAGCTCTAATATATAATATATATATTAATAATATATATATAATATATTATATATATAATATATATATATGATATATCATATAATATAATATATTATATAATATATATATATATGTATATATATTATATATATATATATATATATATAAATATATATTATATATATATATCATATATATATATATAATATATTTATATAATATATATATAATATATATATTTTAAGATATATATATATATATATATATATATATATATTAGTAGTATATATATATATAATATATATATAATATATATATATATATATATATATATATAATTCAAATTTCCACAACAGGGCAAACTGCGACTCTTTTCTCAGATCACATTCCAATAGTAATCATAATTCAACATAAACACCCCACGCACACATCCTTCATAAAAACATATCAATTATACGAAAGCAAACTGGCAAGCCTTTCTACTTAATAGAATAAATCTGTCTTTCTTTCTCTTAAGCAAAGCGACACAACATTTCAATAAAATTTTAATAATAATGCATCCAAAAAATACCCCCCCCCCCCGTGGCTACCTCAAACAATTCAATTCCAAGCTTTTCACCTGAAATGGTTATCCTAATAGAGCAAAGAAACTCCCTCCGAGAAAATAGACAACCAAATCAACTGAACCAAATCATAGACCTTAACGATAGAATAGTAACTTCATCAATTTACGTCAGAATAAGTATTGGCAACATTGCATTCAAACACTGAAACATAAAACATAAAACCAAAATTTACCTTATACAAATATACAAAAATATTCCGTAGAATAATAATAATAATAATAATAATAATAATAATAATAATAATAATAATAATAATAATAATAATAATAATAATAATAATAATAATAATAATAATAATAATAATAATAATAATAATAATAATAATAATAAATACAAAATAAAAAAATCCAAATGTACTCGGAAGAAATTGAATTTGAGATGAGAATTTCTTGACATTCCTTGTCAGTAAGCTTATTTATACCTTTATATATAAGCCACTCTTCAAAATCCAGCCGTACAAATCGTGGTAAAGGATGTATTGTCAGTGGTATTGTTTGGAGAAATACCAAGGAGATAACACGGCTCTGGTGTGAAGAAAGACCTGGCAACCTCTTTCAGCTTTGAATTAAAACAACTTTAGTTGCCAAAAAATTCTTATTCAACTTGGAAAATATTTGAACATTTTGAAGACACCAAGAATTCTTTGTTCAAAAAATTCTAAGAAAAAATCTGCTGTGATTGAAATAGCAAGCTGTTGAAATTGGCGTTGATCTAATATATTTTGCAGATAAAGTTCCAGAGTTAAGTTGTTCAGAAAGTTCTGAGGACTCAGAGCAAAGCTGTTCAGCAAGTGATTAGAAAGTGCTTAATGGTTAAGGAAAATAGAATTTTTCAGCGAAACTAGAGGGGTACGAACAATAGTTTATTTGACAACAATATTGTGGAAACTGGAAGTGATAGCAGATATTGCCATATAAAACTGATAATTATATTGCCAGCAATCCTAATTTCGATAAATTTTAGAGAATTTAAAAAAAAAAGTTAAATAAAATAACTAGTTACATTTTTTGGTGCTTAAAAGAAAAAGTAAATAATGTATCAAACAGAATTGAAGTTAAAGACATCATTCTCACATTTCCAATTGAGATAGCCCTACAGAAATATAGAATGTGAGCTTTTTCTCTCCTTAGTCTTAGTTTCGTCTTACTCAAAAGTAAATTGAGTACACCCCTCCTTGAATAGAGCTCTGCACGTGAGCGGTGATGTTAACTGTAAAAACAAAAGTCAGTATGGTTTTCGTAAAATAAACGTTCAACTAGTGATTATCTTTCCCATTTCTCTGATTCTTGGTCCTCAGCTCTTCAGCATTTCGCTGAAACGTTTGCTGTGGCACTAGACGTATCGAATGCCTTCGATAGAGTCTGCCACAAACCTTTGATTTTTAAACTTTTCTCCTTCGGTATCTATCCTCCTCTCTGTGACCTTCCCTCTGATTTTTTTTCCGGCCGTTCTGTAGCAGTTATGGTAGAGGGTCACCGTTCATCCTTTAAGTCTATAAATTGTGGTGTTATTCAGGGTTCTATTCTATCTCCAACTCTTTTTTCATTTTTCATTAATGATCTTCTCTTTATTGATACTTCACTTATCCACTCCTATGCCGACGGTTGCACCCTTAACAACTCATTTTATTTTGAAAGATGTCCGACCAAAAAGCAAATTACTCACAATAGGGAGGAGTCCCTGGAGCAACTAACCTTTGACCTTTCTCGAATTTCTAATGGGGGCATTGAGAACATGGTTGTCTTCAATGCCTTAAAACTCAATCCATTCATCTTACTACTCAGCATAATCTTCCACATAGCTATAGTATCTTCTTCGAAAAGACAAAACTCAATAATTCGTCTGTTCTGTCCTTAAAATTTGGTCATTCCTTTTCTTTTGATCTTTATTGCAAGGATTACGTTATTATTCTTTCTAAGGAAGGCTCTAAGAGGTTGGGTGTCTTTGTTCTACATAGGGGTATCGTTAGTACCTGTATGGAATATGCTTCACATATCTGGGGGTGATTTCACTCACACAAATCTCCTTATGGAATCGAGGGCTTTTCTACTTATCAACTTTCCTCCTCTCACTAATTTTCTCCACACTCTTTCATCCCGTCAAATTGTTGCATCACTCTTTTATTCTATTGCAATTACAACGGGTACTGCTCTTCTGGAATCTATGGTTGCATACCTCCTACATTGAGAAAAGCCTTGCTTTTCTCTGTTCAAATCTCAATCCACAAACTTAATAGTTATCTGCAATCTTACATTACTCCGCTGGTAATATTTTGGAACACACTTACTTTATCTCTCTGTTTTCCCAATACCTTTGATTTGCTTGCACACTTACAAACTCTGTGTATCGTGACATGTCTGTCATTGAAGTGGATTCCGATTCAAAATTTCCCCTAACTGTAAGAAATTGGTAGGCCTCTAGCTTTTGCCCGCCAGGAGACATTATAAATATATATATATATATATATATATATATACTATATATTATATAATATATTATATATATATATATTATATTATATATATATTATATATTCTATAATATATAATATATATATATATTATATATATTATATTATATAATATATTATATATTATATATTATTATATAATATATAATATTATATATATATACTGCGCGTAATCTCTATAATTCTGAAGCAGAAGACTTGAATCTGACATCCAAATTCTGAGGATTAAGAAAGGTATTAAGAGGAAAAGGAAAACAAGGTTGAAAAGAATAAAGAAAAGAACCTCAAATTTATATGATGAAACATGCTTTTCTGCCTCCTCATTTTCCCTCCTTTAACGAGGCTTTATGAGTGCGAAGGCAACAGAGAGGATTTATCCAGGGAATTCATTCATTAATTTAAAGTAAGCTTAGTGATTGAAATGGAAAAATTATCCGGGAATATAATGAAAAGAGGATTTTTCTGAATAAAATAAAGAATAATAATATATATATATATATATTAAATATTATATATATATATCTATTATATAATTCTATAAATAGTAATCTATATATATATATTATAAGTATATAATATATATAGTACTATTATATATATATATATTAGTATTGTATATAATATATTATATATATATGTAGTATAAAAATATGTAATGTACTATAGTTAAAGCTATAAATACGGTAGTAGGAGGGTAAGGCTGAATATATACTTAGCGACATATGTAATAAGACTATATCGAGTATACTATATATATAATTAGATTATATTGAGTAGAGGTATTAACTGTAGATCTAAGGTAGGATTAGCTAAGTCTATCATAGGTTATGATATATATATATAAAGTTATTATAGATTAGGTATATTATATTTAGTTATGTATAGTATAGATATATATCTACGGTTCGAGGGGGATTGGGGAGAGAGCAGTAATAGTACCAACCCTTATTTAAGGGGTATTAGGGGAGCATCTAAGAGTGGGTAACTGGGTAGAAACATATATTAGGGGCCAGAGTACAATTAGTTTTGACGTGGTGAGAGTTGTAGGGAAGATATGATGCTTATATTTTGGTCGAAAGAGCTCGTCGAGTGACTGAAGACTGTTAGTAAAGGAACGAGGAAAGGTGCGTTTTGGAAGGTGCAGCAGGGATGTGTAGATCAATCTTTTTACGATTGAAAACAACTGGGAAAATGATTGGAGGAAATTAGGAGAAAATGAACAATAACATTGCATTTTACGGTTTTATGGATTTGACAGAACAGGCGTATGACAAGATTAATACGGAAGCTCTAAGGCAGGTGTTAGTGTTATATGGTGATGGTGGTAAGCGTTTGAATGGAATCAAAAGTATGTATGACGATAGTGAAGAGTGTGTAAGAATAAATGGAGTCGAAAGTGATTGGTTTATTATTAACAGCTGAGTGAGGCAAGGATGTGTTATGTCTCCTTAGTTATTCAATTAGTATATGGCAGTGGGGGTTATGAAAGAGATTAGAGCCGGGGATGTGCAGGGGAGGGTGTTAGAAGATGTGAGAATGGAAGAGAGTGGAGGGTGCCCTACTTATTATATACGGATGATTTGGCTTTGTGTGGCGAATCTGAAGAGGGTTTGGGAGGATTGGCAAGGTGTGTAAAAGGAGCAGTTTGAAAGTTAACGTAGACAAGGGTAAGGTTATGGTTGTGAGTGAAGACAGTCCTCGGTATGAACAGCTGGAACAAGTGTCTGAGTCTAAATTTTTAGGATATATGTTGAATGAATAGGAAACGGATGATGTAGAGTGTAGCAGGGAAGTTGTAAATGACAGGAAGGTGGCTGGTGCAATTAAATGGTTGGTGGATGTAAGTCTTGAGTGCGCTAGGGTCTAACATGATGGTATGTTGTTACTTGTGTTAATGTACAGTAGTGAGACTATGGTCTGGAATAAGAGGTATAAATCTAAGGTACAATGTGTTCAGATGGACAATGTTAGGGGTGTGTTAGGTGTGAGAAGAATTGATAAAACGAGGAATGAACGTATTAGAGTTGTGTGGTGTGAAGAAAGACATAAATGAGAGAATAAATAAAAGCACATTGAGATGGTTTGGTCATGTGGTGTGGAAAGGATGGATGATAGTCGGTTGGTGAAGCGAATGTATAGTAGTGAGTGTGCTGGGAATCAACCGGCTGGGAGACCGAAGAAAAAGTGGTTTGAGCCAGAAAAGGAATGTCTGGAGAAGAGAAATGTGAGTTTGACAGAGGCGAGAAGAAAGGTGCATAATTGGAGGAATTTCGTGGTTTTGTAAGGGGGTATGGTTGTGGCCCACCTGGGCCAAAGGATGAACCCTACATTTACGAGATGCCATAGTGAGGGTCCGTCGGGGCCCCGTGAAGCTCTAGGGTAGATTTTCTTACTGCGACGAGTTCTCACTAAAAGGTAGGTAAGGCTGGGCTTTCTTTTTGACTTGCGTCATATTCTTTTGCTACTTTCTGTTTTTCTTTCCCTTACCCTCAGTCTTGGGGGAGAGAATGTAAGTGATAGTGATGATGATGATGATGAATATATATATAATAGTATATATATAATTATAATATATATTATATAGTATATAATATAATATATATTTCATATATTAGTAGTATATATATATATAGTATATAATATATATATAATGTAAAGATATCTAATACATAGTATAATATATATATAATATATAACAGGTTTTCCAGTTTTTGCTTTGCAGCGAAAAATCTTAGCATAAATTTGAATAAAAAATACAGAAGCAAAATTCATTAATAAATATTCAAATGTATTGATTTTTGCTTACGGGATTATTTCGAAGAATATATGATACATAATAATAATAATAATAATGAATATAATGAAAATAATGAAAATATTAGATTGACAATAATAATTAACTACTATAATAATAATAATAAATAATAATAATAATAATAATAATGAGATAATTAATAATAATATAATAATAATAAGGCTTCAATTAATTAATGATCTATATAGATGAATCAATGATCAATAATAAATAATAATTAATAATGAAATAGAGATAATCGAGCATAAAGATAGATAATAGATAAATGGAATAACGAGCACTTCTCTGTAATACAATATAAGATCAAAAGTGAATAATAAATGATTTAATAATAATATATTAATAATGATTCATATAATAATATAAATAATAATACACATAATAATTAATAATAATATAATAATATATAAATAATAATAAAAAGAGTAATATAATAACAAAAATAATAATAATAAAAATACTAATATAATATTAATAATAATAATAATAATAATAATAATAATAATAATAATAATAATAATAATAATAATAATAATAATAATAATAATAATAATAATAATAATAATAATAATAATAATAATAATATAATAATAATAATAATAATAATATAATAATTACAATAATAATAATTGATAAACAAATAAAGAAAAATAAAATAAAAATTGCGTTAGAAATTTTTTCAATAGTTAATTGCTAACGAATACGAATCGTTATTAATTACAAATTAATTACAAAGGCTGATAATAGTAGTAACAATTTTTACAATAATCACGATGTCAAATACAAGGTGCTGAAAAATTAGTCATTTTGATGATCATAAAAGTGGTAAAATTTTATAAAGGAAGCTCCGATGTTTTGATTATTTCAAACGTTGGTTTAGATGCTAAGTTTTTTTTTTTTGCAAAAGATTTGAGAGACTTTTCGTTTTTAATTTCTTTTGTTTGAAAGTTTCGCTGCACTGTAACTGATGCTTTGTGAGACTTTTTTACGTCAACAGATTAGGGCGTTAATATATGTATTATTTCCAAAAATTTGTTTGACTTATTTCTCGCCTTGCTTGGTTGCTACGAAAATTAGTCATAGATAATTTTTTATAGATGATTTTTTGAATTTCTTTCAGTAATAAAAGATTGAGAAAGCCTTTAAACTAGAAAGTTTTTAATTTTTTAAACGTTTTCTATATGGCTGTAAAAGTCCCTCACAGCGCATATGAGGAGAATGAAGCGCTTTTGAATTACAATTACAGGATAAATTACCGACTATTTGTGGTTCCGTAGATGGATAGACAATAGTAAATGGGGGTGTATCAGTGCATAGTATTTCTTCTTAACAACGAAAGTGGAACAATATTTTTAATTTTATAAACATATGTACACATATGAGTCTGGCCAATCTCCTAACTACATTGTTAACATGGTCTTTAAATATTAGTTTTTCATCGATTATTTCACCAGGTATTTTTTCATTTGTAGCCCTATGTAATTCCACTTCATTAACATTTATACTGAAATTGCCAACTGAATTGTTGCTTAAAATAATATAAGATGTTTTATGTAAATTTAGTGAGAGTTTGCTTTCATCTATCAATTTCATCATTTTTGTTAAGGTGTCTGCTGTTTTGAGAGAGGAGAGAGAGAGAGAGAGAGAGGAGAGGAGAGGAGAGAGAAGAGAGAGCGAGAGAGAGAAAGAGAGGAGAGAGAAAGAGAGAGAGAGAGAGAGAGAGAGAGATTCGACATTTTTGTCATTTATTAAAATGGAAATATCATCGGCAAAAGAGACTGAAAAAGAGTCATGTGAGTTGAATAAGTCATTAGTGTATAGCGTAAGCAAACACTTTCCCAAAATTGAGCCCAGAGGTACCCCAATTGTTTTTTTGAACACTGCTTGAATGTGTTTCACTTAGTTATACGTATTGAGATCTTTCTTTTAATTAGCTTTTATAATAATAATAATAATAATAATAATAATAATAATAATAATAATAATAATAATAATAATAATAATAATAATAATAATAATAATAATAATAATAATAATAATAATAATAATAATAATAATAATAAAATTTCTTAAAATGATATTTAATATTTAAAATTTGGTTTAATGAAATATTATTTAAAATTTCCTGTAATGAAATATGAAACTTAATACCCGTAGGTTTTTTACTTTATTGTGGTGTGGGTGAAGAGGGGGTTATTACATTTAGATTTAGCTAGAATATGCATCAAAAACTGTTGTTTCTCTTCAGGATCGGTTCGAGAAATTTCAGTAAAATTCAGAAGTATATATACAAGGTGCGGCAGAACCAATTGTGCAGTTTTGGGGGTTCACTGTTGGTGGGTGAGTCGGGGGAGGCAGATGCTCGCGGTCTCGTTTTCTTCCGCCGACATTTCCATTTTAGTATCGAACATGCTGTGGGCCGGAGTGCATCCCGGCTTTGCCGTTCGAGCGTTTTATGAAAACAACAATTCTGTGATCGCGACGCAAAGAGCTTTTCGGCGGCGGTTCAACATTCCACGTAACGATCCCGTTCCTCAGGCAAACACAATTCGGTCCTGGGTTAGACAATTAGAATCAACTGGTAGTAAACTACAAACAGATACACACGGTATGGTGTGCAGTATCACGGTTTGGTGTTATAGGCCAATACTTCTTTGAGGAGGAAGGAGTGGACTGTGACCGTGAAATTGTCGAACGTTTATGTCACCGGATGCTGAACACTTCGAGCTTCCAAAAATGGAAGGAGATTTGTTGAGGATTATGAGGTTGGGGACTTGTAGTTCCAACAAATGCCCAGCTCACAATAGCCGACAACTCTCAACTGTTTTGGAAAGAAATGTTGTCCGTGACGTCCTGGTTCTCTGAGGGTATGTAGCGGGTGGCCTGCACGGTCAACCTTGAGTTGCTTGCGATTTCTTTATGTGGGGAAATGAAAGAAAAAGTGTTTAAAAGTCGCCCTCACACCCTACCAGAGCTAAGGGAGAGAATTGTTGAAGAAGTCAATGCAATACCACGCTATATGTGTGAACGTGCCGTTCAAAACTTCAGAGAACGGCTCCATCAGTGTGTTGCTAATAATGGGGGCCATCTTGAGGACATATTTTCAGAACTTAAGGATTAAAAATAAGAATTCCCAACCTCGAGTATAATAACATGTCATCTCTATGTACTCCCATTGCATTTTATAACTTCAAAATTGCTCAATCGGTTCTGCCGATATTATATTATATATGTATATATATATATATTATTAATATATATATATATATATATATATAGATACTTATTCCCACTCGTTGCTTGTGCGGCTCGGTATATTACTATAACTATATATATATATATATATATATAATATATTATATATTATAATATATATAATAGTATTATATAGTGTTAGAAAGTATAGTTATAGTTATAGTTATAGTTATAGTTATAGTTTTATAGTTAAGTTTATAGTTAATAGTTAAGTTATAGTTTTATACCGTCCATCGAGTGTGGATGCAGTAATAGCCAGAAAGGAAACGAAAAAGAGAAGCATCAGAAGGAAGAATGGAGAAGAGTATAAAGAAAATGAGAAAGTTTTATTGTTAAGAAGTATGAAAGTTTTGCGAGGCAGCTCAGAAAGTACTTTGAGGAATGTATATTTTCGGGAGAGATCGCATTGGGATTCAAGTTTCAGTAACTAGTAAAATAATAGATTAAAGATTAGGTATTTTTAAATTATGATAACTATATAATTAAACATTTATCATTTTCATCCAAAATCTTAGATGGAGGAACAAAAAGGTTATTGGCAACATTTCTAATAATTAATTATTTTTGAATGAAATATTAAATAAAAAAAGAAAAAAAAAAGAAAAAAAGAATTTGGAACTTTAAAATTCTAGGATGAGTGAAAATGCGTTTCTCAAAGTCGTCGAGTCAGTGAAGAAAATTTTTAAATTCTCTTCAAGGGCTGAAAACCCTTTCTATCCTTTTTTGATTTTCGTGAATGGTGCTGATAACTTTAAAAACATTTGAAATACCGACACCACCCTTCAACTATGCGGAACGTTGTGATAAATATATATATATATATATATTATTATATATATATTTATATATATCATATATTATATTATATAAATATATATATATATATATATATATATATATATTATAATTATTATATATATATAGTATATTATATATATATATATAAGATATATGTCTATACCAATCAATTTAGAACTACTATGTTAAAACTTTAATGAATGAAAATTATTGTTAATCAATGGATCGTTTTTTATCGTTCGGGACTTATAATAGCTTCGGTCCCTCCTCAGAACTAAAAGAAAAATAATTTTTTTTAGTTTTCTGGAGGTGGGGACGAAATTTACTAGCATTGTTTAATAATAGAAATTTCATATTCATTAAAGTTTTTTTAAGTGGTTTCTTAATTGATGTTTATTTAACTTCAGAGTTCTGAGTTGTTAAGAAGAGGGATCTCTATTTTTTGTCTTAATATATATATATATATATAATATTATATATATAATATATATATATATATTTATATAATAATTAATATAATATGATATTACTATATATATTTATATAATATATTATATATATATAAATATTTATAATATATAATATATATTTTATATATATTAATATATATATATATATATATATATATATATTATTATATTATATATATATATAATATATATATATATTTGGTCCTAAGACATAAATTTGATGTTTTTACAATGTTTGTCAATACTTTTAGAGCAAACATAAATCATCAGAATGTATGAGAGAAATGCTAATCATTTTATTTCCTATCAATTCTTTTTTAGTTTCTTAAATTAAACAATATATATATATATATATAATATATATATATATATTAATATTATATTATATATTTATATTATATATATATATATATATATAATTATATATATATAGTATATATATTATATATATCATATAATAGGTCGGTCGAAACATATATAATTTTTTTTATAATTCCACACTATGCTTGTAGTTCCATATGCCTTCTTCAGTAATACATTATAATTTGAATCATCTACTACCTCTACTTCCCATCGCACACATAACCCCTCTTTTTTTCCTTTGTTTATATTTTTCCTAATTTTAAGCTAATTCAATCAAATCATACCTATTATTGACCCGTGTATTTTTTAATGGTGTTTTATTCTTTATCTTCTCATATGCCTTTGGGATACATAAGAAGTAAAAAGATAGTAAAAAGCCACATGGGCATATCGATACTGTCCCAGTCAAACTAAATATTTATCAAGCACATTCCCGTACAACATGCACAACCTACACTGCACCCTAAAGCTTGTCAATATCCTAATCAAATGCCAATATAATATAGAAGCAACTTCTACCAAAAACAAAAACTATAGCTAAGGTGCATGTTAATCACATTGCAAGCTTTAATAAATTTATCATACCGGAATTACAACATTCAGTTTTACCTTAATAACTAACTAAATCCCCGCATTGGCTAGTCAAATTCAATAACTTCCTTCAAGTCCCTCTCTGGTTACTATCCAATTCTTTCTATAATATTTCCCTCTGAGTACTCACAACCTCCTACTGCAAACCATTCCCAAAATTAACAACTCTATTACCGAATGAAAGTTTTCTTACATCAAGATTACATGTCTTCTTCCTAATTTCCTTACCGTGCCCCTTGGTCTCCCGTCCGTGCACTACTGAACTAATTTATTGGGCGCAAAATTATCAATATATGTAAATAATTTGCTGACTTGGATCATGTCCCTTCTAATAAATATCTTTTCTATAGAAAACATTTTTAACTGCTTAACTAAGCCTCTCCTCATAGCTCCTATCCTCAAACTCAGAAATTATCCTTAATTTGTTGTTCTACGTTGCACTCTCTCCACCATATCTATGTTTTTTCTTAAATAAGGGACCCAAACTTGCGCACAATACTTAAATAAGGGACCCAAACTTGCGAACAATACTAATACTGGCCTAACATAGCTATTATACAGCTTACTCATAACTTCCTTACTCTTGTCAATGACATTGCGATTTATTATACGTGGCATCTTGTCCCACAGATTCAAGCAAATAACCATTCATATCGTAGTTAAATCTTTTATTTAAGTAACCTAGGTGAAGAACCTTAAACTTTTTACTATCTGCCCACACAAGAAGTTTATCAAGATCATTTTGAATCTTTATACATCCATCATTATTCTTTACTGAGGTAGCCACTTTGGCAACATATGCAAACTTAGAAACCTTATATGTAAGTCCCTTGACTAAATCGTTTATATAATATATGAGGAACAATGGTGGACCAGCACTGAACATGGTCACTTCTGCGGTGCAGAGGGCACAGTGTCTACAATGCACTTTGAAGCATGCACTTGCAAATATAAAATGCCCAAGGATCAACAAAAGGTAATAGATTTATAAATTATCTAAGCCACATTTCATTTTAATTATTTGCTGTTTATTTATGTTTTTTGTTTTTCAGATAAACTGTCATTATAATTATCCTTCAATATATTAAGATATGCATTATATATATATATTTTTTTTAACAGATAAACACTACCTCTCACGGGCAGAGCCCTAATCTAGGAGGGGGTGTACTCATTTAACGTCCGAGCAGGACGACGTCATGCCCTAGGAGAGAATAGATCACAATCTCCCACCCGACCAGTTGCGAACCTGGGACACTCGCTTTGTTTGGCGAGTGCTCTACCACTGAGCTATTGGGCGGTTTTATATAAATAAATATTAAAGAAATAAATACACACATAACCCAACCTAACTAAACCCAAATCAGCCTAACCAAACATAACCCTACTTAACTTAACTTTATCTATGACAACCTTATTCATTTTCGGCCAAATGTCTACCGACCAATTGTTCGTCTACCAAATGTCCAGACACGGAGATGTGGTAGGCAAGTTTACCAACCGTATATATGTTGAGAACAAGAGAAAAGATATTTGCATTGACGAACATTAAAATGATTATTTTCGAGAAAAGAGGAAACGAGAGAATGAGTTCTGGATAATCGTAAAGTTCAGAAGATAAATAAACAAACATGAATTTAATCTTAAGTTGGCAAGAAAGCCTAAGCCAAATTTTAAAATTCGAAAACCTCCAGCTTAGTACCACGAGAGCGGAAAACATTGCTGTACTCGTACTTACTCTTTTTAGCTGGAAGAATCAAAAAAAAGAAATATTAAAACTATACATAGTCAAGTTTTCTGTGAGAGCGCTCAAACACTTGAGTTTTAGTTAAGAACTAAAGATGAGGTGGGGTATAGCGGAGGAAAGGTGGTGTTCATTTAATAGTTAAAATTGGAAAAAAGGCTATGAATTGTTGCAGGAAATAATTAAAAAAAAACAAGAGCTCTGAGCACCAGAACAAATCAACCACTAAAGGTGATGATGGAGTGAGGAGTTGGTGGAGGAAACCTTCGAATGCATCTTTTCTTCGAACCTCTGACACACTATAAATCCCCATTATTAAAATTGCA
>JABUQX010029103.1:0-2500 GCA_015478945.1 Trachelipus rathkii
GGGGAGAGAGATTATTAAAATTTCCGGTTCAATATAACATGGCATGTGCATCTATAGTATATATATAATATAAATATAATATATATATATTTAGTATAATAATATATATATATATAATATATATATATAATATATATATATATATATATATATATATATAATATATTATATATATATATATATACATATATCTATATATTATATATATAATAATATAATATAATATATATATATATAATATATATATATATATATATATAAGTAGTATTAGGTGGTTATATATAATATATATATATATAATATATATATATATATATATATATATATATATATAAGGAAATTATAAAAAATAATCCAGTCCTATAAATAAGAATATATATATATATATATATATATATAATATATTATATATTATAATAATATTATATATATATATATATATATAATTATATATATATAATATTATATATATATATATATATAATATATATATATATATATATATATATATAATATATATATATACATATATATATATATATTATATATATATAGTGATATATATATATATATATATATATATATTATAATATATATATATATATATATATAATATATATATATATATATATATAATATATATTATATATATATATTATAATTATATATATATAAGGGTCGTGATCGCCGTAAACGACCTTCTAACTTTCGGCGAAATTTATGAATCCTATGGGTACATGGAATGTCAAGGAAATAATGTTGAGCGAGAGAGGAAGAGAGGTGAAATGGATGTATTTAGAAGGGCAAATTTGATTTGCTCGCTGTGACTGAAACAAAGATGAAAGGGAAAAGGTGAAATTAAGTGGTGTGATGTGAAATGTGTGCGTGCTGGTGTGAAAGAGAATGAGAGAGGAAGAGAAGGGTGCAATTTTGATGAGTGACCTGTGGTATGAAAGCTATGGTAGACTTTGAATTGTGTGATGTCCTAGAATTCTATATGGTTAAATTTAGTTGAAAAGGTCATAGGTATGTGTGGTTTGTGACGTTATGGTCCATCTGAGGAACGTTGAAAGAGAGTACGATTTTTTGGAATAATCTGAATGATGTTCGGATGGGGTGAGTAGGATGTCAAGATTGATAGTTTGGGGGACCCTGAATGGTTGATAGGTGATCAAAAAAGGGATGGATAACAGGTGGTTTTGGGTGGCGGGAAGAAAATGAGAATGGTAAGGAAGGTGATTGTTTTCTGTGAAGAGAGAGGTATGTGTGTAAGTAAAACTTTCTTTAAAACACAAGAGTTTCCATAAGTATACTAGAGTTGGGGTAGGTAGAGATGGTATCGAAGTGAAAAGTATTGATTTGATTTAGCTGTTGGTGAAGAAGAGATGTTGAAGTGTGTTGTTGGATGTAAATCAAGTTAAGGGGTTTAGGAATGGGATTTTCGGATCATTATGTTGTTCTAGTGTAAAATTAAGTTAGTGGGGCTTGGATGGAGAGGAAAGGTGATACGAAAGGAAGTAGGTAAAATTAATGAGTGAGAAAGTTAAGTGTGCAAGATATATTAAGGATATAGTAGTAAGAGTCGCTCGCAAGTAAAACGGTTGAATGTGAACAAGTTGATACTGAGCAAATCTGGGGGCAAATGAAGGAAGCAATTGTTAGTAGGGCAAAGGAAGTGTGTGGATGTGCTAAAGTAGGAGTAAGAATGTTAACAGTCGAATGGTGGAATGAAGTGGTGATGAAAGCGGTTTAAAGGTAAAAAAGGAAAGCGTGGTTTGATATTGTACTAAAAGCAATGATTGAAGATTCAAAAAGAAAGAATGCCTTGAATTATATATAAGGAGGAAAAAAGATACTGAAAAGGTGTATATGCGTTAGGTAGAGAAAACAAGGGTAAAATGAACAGTTTGGAAGGAGATGAATGAAGGACATACAAGGAAAATAGGAAGCGTCTTCTGGATAGGAAGTGGCGATAAGGTTTAAGAATGAGAATAAGGGAATCTGCTTAGAATAATGAATGAATAGGGAGGGTGCTTTTGTAACTGATGAAAATGATGTGAGGGGAGTGTGGAAATAACACTTCAAATCTGAACAATATTAACAGTAATGATGAGGTGTTAGTGAATGTGTTGCGGTTTTGATGGTGCAAGAAGGATAGGTATTTTGGGGATGAGGTTATTTGTAAGGAGGTAAATGGTAGGAGTGAGAAAGTTGAAGAATGGTAATATCTGCAAGGTATATGATGAATTACTAGTGAAGTATGATCAAGAACGAGGCGAGATGGTGATTGAATTGAATTTTGAAGTTGTGTAATAAAGCGTTTATTGAGGGGTTTAGTTCCAAGGGATTGGAGGAGAGCGGTAATAGTACTCTTCTTATATGAGGGTAAGGGAGAAAAGGGGAACTGTTAGAAATTATAGGGGAATAAGTTTATTGAGGTGTTGTAGGGAAGGTATATTCTGGTATTTTGGTCTGAAAGAGTGCGTCCGAGTGACTGAAG
>JABUQX010029103.1:5000-7500 GCA_015478945.1 Trachelipus rathkii
CACACTCATCCTCCAGACAACATCCTTTTGAGACACCATCTTTTATCCACATATCATATTACACATACTTATATTCACACCACTCTTCTGGATACCAACATCTTACATGAACATCCTAAATCCCTTAATATCCCTATGTGTGGGAGAAAAAATTGCTCGCATCGTATGTCCTGCGTGTCGTGGAAGGCAACTAAGTGATGGTGGTAAGTTGGGTTGGCTGCCCACTACCACTTCTCTTTTGCCAGGAATGCTAAATGCATAGCTCAGAGAAGGTCGTGATCGCCGTAAGCGCGCCGTTCCTATCTTTCGGCCGAAAAATGTATGAAATCGTATGGATAATGAATGTAAAGAGGAAAATGTTGAGGAAGAAGAGGAGAGGGTGATGGAATGCATTTAGAAAGAGTAAAATTTGGTTTTTGGCTAGACTGTGGACTGAAAACAAAAGATGGAATTAAAGCGGTAAAATGAGTGGTGTGGTGTGAAATGTGTTTGTGTGGAAAGGAATGAGAGGGGGGTAGAAAAGAATTTTGCAATTCTGATGAGCGACTTGTGGTAGAGAGTATGGTAGATTTTGTGTGTGCGAGTTCTAGAATTCTAAATGTTAAATTTAAGTTTGAAATAGGTAAATTAGTATGTGTGGTTGGCGACATATAAACAGTATAATAATAAATACACAGTAATAGGATAGAACATTTGTTAACGTGCTAGGCAACTCAGGATTGAATTCCCTATACAACCAATACTTAGTCATTTATTTCAAAATTTGGGTGTGCCCAAGTATATTATATAATTAAATAGTATCTTTATGGAATGAGTAAAATGAATATACATATTATACTTTTTTTGTTTATGTTTATTCAAAATTATTATTCCATTTACATTTTCCCAGTAAGTATTAATTAAAGTTTAGCTTACTATCTTTTATGATTTAAGCATATTACAATTTGCAAGAAGATTCTTTAACTAGATACAATATAAAGAATAAAAATAATTTATTTTTTTATTTTTGTTTATTCCAAAACCACGTGGTTCATCACAACAGCTGCTGATTCCAAATGTTTGTAAGCAAGCGTTCGTTTATGCACGAAATTCGTCCTAAAACTGAGTGAGCATTTCTTATCCAGCGTAAGCACAAATGACAAAAACGGAAACGGTCTAAATTATTGATAAAATTCAAACGAAAAACTTTATTTTAATAAAAAAATTTTTAACTTTTATTAAAATATTAAAGCGTTTTTCGTTTCTGGCATTTTCGTTACGAAACGGTAAGAAATTGCTCGAGTTTGCGTTCATTTTTGGTCAAACTTACGCAAAAAACGAAATAAGCTCACCAACGTAAGGATTTCCTTAATTCCTGTAAGGTTGTTATTTCGTGCTTGCCCGATTTTAAGCTGTTTTCTTATGAAAAAATTAAACAAACAAGATGGCGGCGTGGGTAGGTCAGTTTGGTTTGATGCATGATGTCATTCAATAAAAATAAGATTTAAATCTAATTTCCTTCCAAATTCGATAAAAACTCCATCACAATAGTTGATCATTATTTGTAATATACAACCATTCGCTATTTTTTCTGTTTATTCCAAAACTACGTGCTCCATCAAAACGGCTGAGTTTCCAATTGTTTGTAAACAAAAAGTATACTTTTATATGAATCAATGATAAAATAGATTACTGTATGCTTCCAAAATATTGGGTAAGCATTTCAGTTCCGGTACATATAAATGATGGGGGTAGTTGGGTTTTGTGGCCCACTACCACTTATCTTTTGCCAGGAATGCTAATGCATAGCTCAGAGAAGGTCGTGATCGCCGTAAGCGGCGTTCTATCTTTCGGCGAAAATGTATGAATCGTATGGATACATGGAATGTCAGAGGAATAAATGTTGAGGAGAAGAGGAGAGAGGTGATGGATGTATTTAGAAAGGGCAAATTTGATTTGCTAGCTGTGACTGAAACAAAGATGGAAGGAAACGGTGAAAATGAGTAGTGTGGTGTGAAATGTGTTTGTGTTGGTGTTTAAAGAAATGAGAGGGAATAGAAAGATTTGCAATTCTGATGAGCGACTTGTGGTAGAGAGCTATGGTAGATTTTGTGTGTGTGAGTGCTAGAATTCTAAAAATAAAAATAATTTATTTTTTTATTTTTGTTTTTTCCAAGTTTGAATAGGTAAAAGTATGTGTGGTTGCGACATATGGTCCATCTGAGGGTAATGTTGAAGAGTGCGATTTTCTGGGATAATCTGAATGATGTTTTGGATGGGGTGAGTAGGGGATTTAGTTCATTTGCCACATATCTGCCCACCTAAGGATTTTTTTTTACAGTTGTCACCACCATTCACAATCAGAGCCCTATTCAAGGAGGGGGTGTAGTAAGCTCAAAAGTTCACTCTCTAGCGCAAATTACGCAGATGAGCACAGACGCAGGCTTTAAAGTGAGGAAACGGTGAAAATGAGTTGTGTGGTGTGAAATGTGTTTGTGTTGGTGTTTAAAGAAATGAGAGG
>JABUQX010029103.1:12500-15000 GCA_015478945.1 Trachelipus rathkii
GAGTGGAGGCATATCTTTCTGGAGTTACGTTGTGAGTGAGAAAGATGATAAAATCCTAAAGGGTCCAAACATGAAAGTATATATCAAATGTATTTACAAAATTCTTAAAAATGTTAAATAGATATCGATGGAATGACTTTACCAAGATTGGTTTAATTATGAACCTATGACTCACGAATTTGCTCTCTAACTGATGTGAAAGATCATCGAGAAAAGGAAGTGCCTCTATGTCTTCACATTTTACATTGATTCTTAAACGTGACATTCTTATTTCTTCAACAATAGAAAGCAACTTCCAAAATTCTTTAAAAAATTTCAGTGATGTTTGCGCGAAAATCTTTCAAAGCAAGCATGCACTTTTAGTATGATTAAGAACACTTGCTGTCTCTAACGACAGAGACTGTAATGTAGTACATAATGGAAAGGTAAAGGAAACAAAATTCAAGTAATTATTAAGCTTATAACTGATTAGCTCGTGATTACAGATTTTAAAAGATTTGAGGTTTTTGAAAAAAAAAATCAATATCTTGGTCCATTACGAGCTCCTCTAAAGCTTCACCAATTACTTTAAAAGCTTCTCTAAATCGTAACTATCCATCGTAACTTTCCACCCACATTGGTGTTACTTTTGTGAAAACATGCCCAAATAGAGCTTTGTGTGAAGACCCACTCTCTTTCTAATGCTTCATCCGCCTCCGGGAGAGGCGGGTGGAAAACTATCCAACGTTAACGCCACAAACGCTCTAAGCGTTCTGGATCTGTTGGAGGCATGAAAGGGAACCCAGAGATCTCCATTCTTAAATCAAATTATCCAATCTCCCAAAATAACTCGCATGATGAATTACAGTCAAAATCTTCAGCATCGGATCCTTTAGTCACACCCCAACGAAACGCTATATTTTGGAACCCAATATTCGGGGCCCAAAAAAACCCAACCAACTTTTCAAAAAGATGACACCTTTCTGGAGACACCTTCCTTCCCCAATTTCCATAAAACAACTTTAATATCCCTCACACATTTCTGAATCTGAATACCGCTCCCATTCCTAAACATGAGCATTTTGGTTTGCTCTTCCAGCGACCCAACCAAATCCACACAATAATATGGACTTGATTGAACTCAATTTTATCTCGCAATTCCTATGGCGAAGCCCTTATCACCAAATACTACTACGAAAACTCCTTCCCAAAAAGGGTCGTAGAATCTCAAGATCTCTCTGTTGTATGACTATTTCCACAGGGTTTGTTGCCCTCCTCGTCGAGATGAGACGTCTCCAGCATTTCCTCCCATCTGAATCCACTCTCCAGCAGGATCCTTTTTAGTTAAAAGCGAGAACAATTGTCCTCAATAGGAATCATCATTGTCTTTCGAACAACAGCATGACTCACTTTCCTTCAATTGAAATTGTCGTGCTACCGAACTTCTTAGATTTTTGAAGAACTTGTTCAAACTAATAAACATATGTACAAAAAATTGTATATATTTGCAGGAACTTCGATTATGTCATCGTGACTTTTTTCAACCGTCGGAATATAAATCACCACTAACCTCTTATAGAGAGAGGTTGGCAATTATAGGGAAGGTGCAGGAATATCTCATTCCAATTTAAGTCTTCCGCTATTCTCCAGTCTCTCTTCAAACTAAACTTCATGCAGTGGCAGCAGGAATTCATTTGTCCACCGACCTTACTATCTGTTCGATCTACTTGGCTCCGAGTAGTGAATTTACTAAGGTTGACTTAGCTGATCATTTTAAGCAGCTCCCTACTCCGGTTGTTATACTAGGAGACTTCAACCTCCGCCACCCCTTATGGGGCGACTCTGTCACTTCGTCTAAGTTCAAGATCCTTGTATATCTTCTAACTCCCTTTTCCCTTGGATGCCTTAACACAGGACTCCCTACGTATGAACGTTTAGATACACACACTTCTTGTATTGATTTTCCTTTGCTCCCATTCCATTATGGATCGCTTTTAACCTGGTCGCCGCTTTGATTATTTATACGGCATTACCCAATAGCTTTAAATGTGCTTGTACCGAGCCAAATGTTAAAACCTAATTCCAGCTGACGTTATGACCGAGCGGAGTGGACTCCTTTTTATCAGGCCACAGCTATCCCACTTTCTTCCTTCAATAACCGGTTTCCGACTATTGATGATGCCTTTTGCTTCTTCCAGCAAGTTGTTATCCCGGCAGCGGAAGCTTGCTTTCCGCAATCTTCCGCAGCAGGTGGTCAGCAACACCCTGGTGGTCCCAAGAGTGCGCACAAGCTAACCGAGAGAAGAAGAAACTCTACAGACAATGCAAAAGGACCCGTACCACCCCCAACATGATTATTTTTAAAACAGCTACGGCGAGATCTCGGCGAATTAATCGCCAAACACGTAAACAATTTTTCAAACTGGCATTTCGACTGTTAACTCCACAACTCCCTTTCCTTTAGTATGGAAAGTTACACAGAAAATATCTCGTCGCTCCAACAACTCCTCACCCACAGTCC
>JABUQX010029103.1:22500-24650 GCA_015478945.1 Trachelipus rathkii
TTACATCGGCACCATTCGATTTTCATGAAACTTATAGGAAACGTTTGAAATGAATTGAAAAGAAAGAAAAACGCAAAAATAAATTTAAAAAAAATGAGCCTGAAAAAGTTATGAAGTCAAAATTTCATATTTATATCCTATTTACAGCCAGCTTTTTTTTATTTTTTTTTTATTTTTTTTTTATTTTTTTATTTTTTTTTAAATATTTTTATAAGCTAACTTAAGCTTATGATTTTGAAGTAAGATTTTACTATTTTTCAAGCATTCACTGAGCGGGGGGGGGGGGGCACGGATGTCAGTTCGTTTGTCAAGCATTCATTTAACACTAAAAATTAATATAACTGTTATTTCCTATATTAATCTAGAGGGAATTTTTTTTTAAGAATACAGAAATGACCCATTCATATTATACAACACAACCAGCCCTTATATATATAAATATATATATATATAGAGTGAGTAGATAAAATATATAGTAGTATATATATTATATATTTATTCGATATATATTTGGTATATATATAGTATATATATATATTATATTATATATATAAATAGAGGTATATATTTAGGGTTGGAACTGGCTTCCGATGTTCCAGCTCAGGCTCCAATGCCAGCCGCCAAGAGCTACTTTATGATTGCCAAGCTCCTCTTCGGAGTGCTCCAGCTCCCGGAGCGTAGCGCTCCGGAACATCTAGCTCCGGCTCCGCACCGACTCCAACACCGGTGCCTTTCAAACAACTCTTGTTTATAAAGTCCATTAATATAAAAATATTAAAAATAAAATAAATTAAGAATAAAAAATAAGAATTAAGAATAAAATATTAAATTATTAATATAAAGAAAAGTAACTCTTTCAAAATTTTAAAATGTGATAACGATTCCCGTATATATATATATATATATATATATATATATATATATATATATATATATATATATATATATATATATATATATATATATATATATATATATATATAGTTTTTTTTTTTTTTTTATAAAAAATTTTTACCCCCGGCTAGCCCTATCAAGGAGGGGAACTTCTCTAGTAATTTCTACCTAGGATCCGAACTAGGATTCGAACCCGCGACCTTGCCATGCGACTCCGTCGCTCTACCGTCTCAGCCACGGTAGCAGCAAAATTTACCTCCTATCCCCTGATTGGGGGTGAGGTGCGTAGCATATTTCGAAACAGAAAAGTAATAGAAGAACATTTCGTAAGCCGAAAAGAAAGCCCCCATTTACTGTCCCTTTATACCCTCAAGTGAGAACCCGTCGCAGTCAGAAAAATCCACCCAAGAGTTTTCACGGGACTGCGACGGACCCTCACTGTGGTATCTCATCAATGTGGGGTTCATCCCCTGGGCAAAGTCCCCAACCATATTCCCTCACAAAACTCAGCAAGTTACTCTTGTTATAGATCTTTCTTCTCGCCTCTGCCAAACTCACATTCCTCTCCTTCAGGTATTCCTTTACTGGCTCAATCCACATTTTATTCAGTCTCTCAGCCGGTCGATTCCCAGCACATTCACCACTATACATCCGCTTAACCAACCGACTATCATTCATCCTTTCTATATGTCCAAACCATCTCAATGTACTCTCTTTTATTCCTTTCAATTTACCGGCCCTATTTCTTTACACCACACAACTCTTTAATGCGTTCTTTCCTCATTTTATCAATTCTTCTCACCCTAACACGCCCCTAATATTGTCCATCTTAACACTTTGTACCTGTTTAGATCTATACTCTTATTCCAGACGCATAGTTTCAGAACTATGTACATTATTACAGGTAACAACATACCCTCATGTGAGACCCTAAAGAACTCAAGACTTATTCCCCTCACATCCACTAAGGATTTAGTTCCAAAGCCACCTTCCAAAGATTCAAAACTTTCCTACTACATTCCACGTCATCCGTTCCCTTCTCATATATACAACATATATCCAAAATATTCAAACTCAGATACTTATTATAGTTGCTCACCATCTAACATGACTTCACACTGCTGACTCTTCTCCCTCACTACATAACGCTTACTCTTACCTACATTACTTTCAAACCCTCCTTTTACACCCCTTGTCAAACCCCTCTACCAACCTTTCAATTACTCTCTTGCAGATTCACAATCTCAAAAACCCAA
>JABUQX010029104.1:0-2500 GCA_015478945.1 Trachelipus rathkii
TAATTTGTAAATATATAATAACTGGTAAATATATAATAATTAATAATATATTATAATATATATATATTATATATATATATATATATATTATTAATATAATATATTATATATAAATATAATATAATATTATATATATATATAAATATATATATTAATATAATATAATACAGTTTTTATAATATTATATTAAATATATATTAATATTAATATATATTATAATATATATAATATAATATTATATATATATATATATTATATTAATATATATATATATATATATAAATATATATATTAATTAATATATATAATATATTATAATTAAATTATATATATATATATATATAATATATTTATAAATTAAAAAACTTTACCAGGAAAGAGGCTTATATATTTAGTAGCCCGTCAGTGTATTAGGTCCTATTATACATCTATTACTTTTGGCACTATAAATAACTACCACACCCTATAGAGCATTTATAGAAAACCAATTATATTACTATTTATTACGGCTAAAAATTGTATATCTACGAGAGTGAGATGCCCAGTCCTAAACTAATGTATAATATACTTACTCTGATAGGAGTTTTTACGAATTATACTTTCAGATAAGATATAACTTAAAGCACTAGTTCCTATTCAATTAAGGTCATTACAAAAACTATGATATCAACCCAGAAGGTCCTCAGAGATCTTGCTTCTAGGCGCATAAGATTCTACACTGTCCAAAGTAATACAACAAAAGGAAAGGACAATGTTGGCTAGCTCTGTCGGCCCTATAACCATGGAAGAAGAATCTTCACTTGTCCTGACAGCTACGAAACTTCTAACCTTCTTTATATATATATATAAATATATATATATATATATATTTTGATATCGTATATATCTTATATAAATATTTTTAATATATTCGATATATAATATATTATATATATATATATATATATATATAATATATGAAGTACTTGTGGCTAAGACTCTAAAATCCTAAGGTGTAGCGGATAGTGATTTTTTACTATCCGATCCGCGGATAGTCAAATCACCCATCCGCTCATCTATATAAGACATAATAGATGCAGGCGCAGCGCAATACATGACAAACAAATTATATATCAGTTTCGGAAACAAATGTATAACCAATTATAATGCAAATTATTTTATTTTCATGCTAATCATCTGTTTTCAGAATAACAGTTAATTCTTTCTCTTTCAATAATAAAATAATAATAATAATAATAATAATAATAATATAATATAATATAATAATAATAGTTTATAATAATAAAATGTATAATAATAAAAATATATTAATATAATAATGATACAAGAAATAAGGCTAAATAAATAATATAATAATAAAATTATATAGTAATTAATATAATAATAATAATAATTTTCGACTCCGACTCCGACTCCGACTCCCTTACAACAGGAATTTTCGACTCCGGTGGAGTCGTTTCAGAATTTTCCGACTCCGACTCCGACTCGATCCTGGAAAATTGCACGACTCACGACTCCGACCTCACGGCTCAATCGGTTCTGCCGCACCCTATATATATATATATTATATATATAATATTAATATATATATATATAATATAATATATATATATTATTATATATAATATATATATATATATATATAATATATATATATATAACTATATATATGGTAGACCCGAAAAGGCCAGGCATGTAACTAAAAAAACTATAACAGGTACACAAAAATAATAATCATTTTATTAATCACAGACAGTTGACTGCACAAACAAAAAAAAAAAATTTAAAATAAATAAATCTTTTTTAAAAAAATAAAAAATTTGTTAAAATTAATGAAAAATTTACAGTTTTTTGATAAATCAAAGATGCGGCTTACTTCCGAGTAAGACGGAAAGTTGCCAAATGTTTGAAATTTTTTTCTTTTTTTCACTAAGAATATCCACGGGTAAACAAGAACGATAAGAGAGAGTCGGGGTTTCTCGGCCAACCGGGGGACGACGGGGGGATTCGTCCCCCTCTGTCCCTCCGTCGGTTCGAACGCCCTACAAGGATATAAAAAGAAAAAAATAATAATTCCTCCAATTATATTAAAAAGCGACATTTGGCAACTTTTTTCTTCCCGAGACCCCGAGACTTGCAAAGCTTCAGGTCAAGTCAATCAGAGCCTGCACTTTTTACTAATATTAATATGGAGTTATTAAAAAATATTAAGAAAAATTATTTTTTTTTAATTTCTGCGGTAAAAATGTCTCCTGATTATAAATGATATTTATTTTCGTGTATATGTTATAGTTTTCTAGACATGCCTGAACTTTTCGGGATGCTGGCCTATATATATATAATATATATATATATATATATATTATAATATAATAATATATATTATATATATATATATATATATTTATATATATATAATATATATATATATATATATATATATAATATATATATGGTCAGTGTCTAACGCGACATCACTCCACTACGTAACGGAAGCAAC
>JABUQX010029105.1:0-50000 GCA_015478945.1 Trachelipus rathkii
ATTTTCATATTTTTTATTCATTTTTTATACTTATTATATTTTAAAATTACTTTCTTATATAATATATTATAATTATATATTATATATCTATATATTATTATATATTTATTATACTTTCATATATTTTTAATTAAATCATTTATTATTTTATAAATTATATACTATACACATATTAATTATTAATCTATTTTATATATATAATTACCATTATATATTATTATAATATTATATTATATTACTATTATTATTATTTATTTCTATTCTATTTATTAATATTTATAATACTATAATAAAATATAAAAATATTTATAGTATAGTATTAATATTTCATATTTACAACCCTAATTTATCTAAACTATTTATTTTGAAATAATAAAATAATAATATAATAATATATTTATATTAATATAATATTATTAGTATTAAATATATTAATAATAATATATTAATCAACTAAATTAATAATTTAATAGTAATAATAATTAATTTATTAATAATATATTAATATATCCATAATTAATAATAATAATAATTTTAACATAATAATAAATAACAAATATATAATTAATTTATATCTATTTATATATATTATTTTAATTAATAATAATAATTAATTAATAATATAACTTTTATTAATAACTAATATTAATAAATAATTATAATAATTTCTAATAATAATAGGAATTTTATATTGGTCGCATATTGATATAATAATACTCATTAAAAATTTTAATGATATTAATATATAATAATATAAATTAATTATTAATACAATCAAAATCAATAATTTTGAAATAATACTAATATCAAATTAATTCAAAGGTTTTATGGCTAATCATTTATCTAGTAAGGCTGTATATTCTGTTATACTTATTTTGTTAAATTTTAATAATATATATTAAAGATTAGTTAAAGGAAAAATTCATGGATATTATTTTATCGAAATTTTAGGGTAATTTTATCAAAGTTCTATAAAAATTTCTGTGGTTGATTTGTGGCCTTGAACTTAGGTAATGTTTAAAGTCGGACTTTTTTTTTGTTGGCTTGTCCTCATTCTCAGTTCTCTTCTTTTTTTCTCTATTTTCTTTCTTTTTTTTATTTATCTCATCATTATTTCCAGTATCTCTATCTATCTGACTCTTAATTTTCTTTATTTTATTTTTTTCTTATTTTATTATTCCGGTGGGCGGTGCAAAGGGCGTACTTCGAGCGTTTTCGGTATCTTTAACTCTTTGGTTTTCATTGGTATGATTTATTGTTTTATAAATAGCACCACCTTTTTTTTTTTGTTGGTTTTTCTTGGGTTTTTCGTTTGTTTCATTATTTGGTTATCTGACGTCACTACATACCGTTTGGGATTCCATCTTTTCGGGTATGTTTTCAATTCAAACAGATTTTATTTTTAAGTCCTCTTAGTAATAATTATTATTATATGATTATTGTATATAAAGTATAATATATTAATTTCAATTAATCATATATAATGAATAGCAGCGTATAATAATACTCAATAAATAATAATAATCAATAAATAAAATTTAATGTAATACAAATTAATAATATAATAATAATAATAATATTTATAATAATAATATTTAACTTATATTTAATATCTTATTATTAATTATTAAACTTATGATTAATTTAGTTATCATTGTTTTATTTATTTTGTGTTTGATTAGTATATTTTATTTGATAATTCTGCTTTCTTATTAAATAATGTCTTTTCATCTGATAATTTCGCTGATATTTTTATTATCTATTTTTATTTTTATATTCTCTATTTAATATTTATTATTATTCATTATATTCACTATTTTATTATTATTTATTGTGTATTATATTTAGTATCTTAATTTATGAATTCTATTACAATAAACCTGTTAAAATCAACCTTCTATGGATAAAAAATCAAATATTAATATAATCATTTTGACATTATATTATAATTAATTTTTATTTATTAAAATATTATATAATTTAATTTAATAATATTGCTAAAATAATAATGAACTAATATAAATATGAAGATTAAATCACTAAGCTTCAGATATATCAGCACGAATATTCAGTTTTAATTAGCTGAAAATTAATTTAATAATACATAAATTGAAGAATTATTAAATTTCTCTTTAATTTAATATTATATATTAATTACTGTAAATATATGTTGGATGGATCCATTGTGAGATAGGATATTATATTTTACACTTGAACAAAAGACATGACACATACTTCAGAATAACAATTATTATTATTATTATTATTTATTTTTTATTTTTTATTTTTTTTTATTTAGCTATTAACTATTAATTGATTTTAAAATTATTTATTATTATTATTATAATTGACTCTTTAGTTGTATGAGTTACTTTTTTATTTTTATTAAAATATTTTCATTATCTCTGGGCCACATACTTTTATTTTCTCTATGATTACATCTGAACTTTTAATTTTGTTTACTGCATTTAAATTTATTTTCCTTCTAAGTTTTAGGTTAAAAGTGGCTAAAATTCAAAATTCATTAACATTAATTTTTTTAAATTACTATTTTTTATTTAATTTATAACAAAATAACAACATATTATCATTAATATATATTATTAATATATGGTTTATATTTAGTATTACGTATTAGCCTGATATTCTATATCTATATATATATATATATAGTAGTTAATATATTATTATATACTATGAATTAATATTTATTTTTTCTATATATTATATTTAAATATTAATATTATTTATATTTATTATATTATATATTAATAGGGTACCTTATAAATTTCATGGTGGCATTATAAATAAGTGTTTTTTGTTATTTTTATTTTTTTTCACATTATTTGACTAGTATATTATACTAAAAATTAAATTAAGAATTATCAACGAAAATATGAATAACGAAATATTGAAATATTGAAGGCATTAAATATTAACGAGATAGTGCTTAAGAATAAAAGAAACGAGCACAATCTTGCGATGAGACGAAAACGGGATTTTTTAGTGAGGTACGTTGAAAGAATTTAAGAGGTTCCGTAAAAATATATTGGTTTGATATGGGTTAAAGGATAATATTCACCCGATATTTTCGTTTTTCTCTTTTTTTTTCTATGTTTAGATTTTCTGTGTTACACATATAACTAAAGTTAACATAATCTATCCTAATACTGACTTAGAAGACAGTAAATGTCACTACCTCGCTAACCTATATGGTACGTCGATCGATAGCAGTAAACTTTCTAACCTAAATATATGGTCTCGTACTGATTCTCATGTATATTTTTTTTCCGACACTAACCTACTATAAGGAGATATCTCTGCTGTATACAAATTTGTATTATTGTTTGCTTTACGTGATGTATAAGTATTGTTTTTAATGCACTGGACTAAGAATAATATCACGAGACGTTTCGCTGTATCTCCCGGGCCGCTTTGGTCAAGTGTATTCATTTTGCGTAAAAAAGTAACGATTATTATTAAATTTATGTACTCAATATATTTCTAAAAAAATATATTGAAACAATAAAAACTCATTTTTTTTTCTGCACCATGAAAATCAAATAAGGTATATATCTTTATAACATAATTTCTATTATATATATATATTTATATTATATTTACGAACTATGATTTACTACGTAAGTTTTACTTTCAATTCTATACTAATGTACGCGTAGGCTTTATCTTAATTCAATATATAACTTAGTAAAATAATATATGTTATTGGCAGTACTCTTTATATAATATATTTCATTATTATTTACTATATATTTCAGGTGGCATGGCTTTCCAATTAAAGTTATTATGTTAGTTTTTTTTTCTTAATTATATTATATCTAAATTATTCTAAATATACTATTATACTTAATATTAATGATTTTTATTTATTTTATATTATCTTATTTATTTTATTATATTATAAGTATATATTATATATATTATATTAATTATTATATTAATTATTATTTTATTATTATTATATAATAGATATAATTTATATATATTTCTGGATATTGTTTTGATATCTATCTTATTATTATATTATTTTTATTATATTATATATATTTTATTATAAATAATATATATTATTATATTTATTATTATTATTGGTTAAAGCTCTTATCAATAGTATTTAAATGATGGCGACGCTTCACATAGCTAATAAAACTACGATATGCTACCTAAAAAATTGAATATACATTTTTGTATCAGAGCACAATTTTTAGTTATATATAAATGTGTAAAATAATTAAAATTAACATAAACATAAAAAAATCAAAATTAAATAAAGATGGCGTCATGTACTTTAATTCTTTTTTATATTGATTACTACGGTGTATTTTAACAGCTGTTTAGGTAGAGTTGGAATTCTTCCAAACATTTACTTCGCACAGGTAGTCTCATGTTTTCTTTTTCAATAACCTTGCTAGCTTAATTTATTTTTAACTTCTTAAACTCACTGTAACCTAATCCTATTACGGTGAGGTATCTAACTCACAAATATATATAATAATTAATATACTAATATTATATTATTATATATACTATTTTATACTTATTATATATAATGTAATATCAAACGTATTCTTATATTTGTATTTGGATATTTAAACTTTGATAATCACTCACTTGTATATACTCTTAAAATTATAATTTTTTAACCTTTTATAATATTATATATATAATTTATATCTCTATGTATATATTATATTATTTTAACTATTTATATTATTATATATTACTATATATTTTATTCTGTATATATATATTTTATATATAATTATCTATTTGTGTTTGCTAATCAAACCCTTTTAATAATTAACTATTATAACTTTTATTTAATAAATATTAAAAATATTTTAATAATTATTTAGATGATAATAAATAATTATTTTTACTCAGAATTACTTATTTTTTATTATATTTTCGTTGTACCACTATCTATATATATATTGGAAAAATTGAACCAACAAGAATGAGATGTTCTACGATTCTTATGGTCCCCTCATGAAATCGAACTGATCTTTGTTGGGCCAGATCGCCTTCGTTATGTCGTTATTTGATCAAAGTATAGTTAGTTAATAGTGTGTGTATTTTTATTTGTTTTTTTTTTTTTTTTTTTTGGGGGGTGGGAGATTTTCCCTCGTAATTAAAATATTGTTTATAAATGTTATAATTATATTTCTTCCTTTTTAGTTGTTAGCTATCGTAGTTTTTTATTATTCTATGGATTGCGTCGGTTCTTAACCTGGAGTACTAGACCTATATTTTAACTTAACTTACTTATTTCGCTAGCTGCGCGGCGTATTTTTATACAGTTTTCGGAAATACGCTGCTGCGCGCTAGCGTGCGCGTTGGATCCGCGTGAGTGCTTAATAGTAGCGGTTTATCTACCATGCATGTATCGCACGCTTTTTGTTCTGGTTGCATGTTCTTGATCCTTAGCTTTGGTGAATTCTGTCTTTCAGTTGTAAGTTTTTCATTTTAACTCATATAGAATATCTTTAATTGTAAAATAAGTTTTATCCTACAAAATAAAATAATGGTTTTGAAAATTAAAAAAATTTCGTCATTGTTAAGACTATATGAAGATGAGCGCCGAAGTTCAAACTAGTAGAGACTTTAGGCAATGAAATTTCACAAATTTTAGTTTATAATAAATAAAATCTATTTCTGATTTTATTTTTGCTTCCTCATGAGATTCTACGATAAAATGGTCATTTTGATGTTAGTTGTGTATCACTCCTGTTTTTATGAATCCATGTGACCTTACCTGAGTATCACTACATTATAGCTTATACTAGTAGTAGTATTGTCATCTCAGTATATATATTAGTTTCGTGATATTATTAATAGGCTAATTATAGTAGTTAAACTTGCTTTTTTGCCTCTATATATTTCTATTATATTTAAGTTATAGTATATTTTACAGTATATATTATTGATACCCTATTATAATTGTATTATGCCTTTGCCTACTATATATATTTTAATTATTGCATGTGTTTTGAATGGCGGTAGCTATATATTATAGGTGATGTATTCAATTATCTAGGGCTCTATATATTATTATATATACTCATGAGATTATTATCCAGTGAATTAAAGTCATATATTAATCAAATCCAGATGATCATAATAATTAAGATCATTGTTCATTTATCATTTCAATAACCAAATTCCATTCTGAATACATCCTTGTATTTTAAATGCTTTTATTTCCAAATTCTCACCATTCGGAACCAGTTTCTATGTGGACGACAAGTACTATTTTAACTTTAATAAAAAAAATGTATTTATAAGTATAATATTATACTAAGGATGATAATATTGTTCAGACGGAGATTTTGCATATTGAGCTTTATGAAAACAAGGCAAGTGTTGTATTTTTATTGCTCTTATAGGTAAGTGTTGAGGGTTGACTGTGTGCCTCTTTTTTTTTGTCCGAGCTTATCGCCCTCGGCGTTTTTACTCATGATCTTATGAAAATCGAGCGAGGGAATAAGGTTTTAGAAAAAGGCTACGTTCTAAGGCATTTTTGCTGGAATTGGCTGCCCACAATTTGTACATTTTACGAAAATGCCATTTTCTAGTCTTGTATTATATATTCTCCATTAATCAAAAATGTTCTAAGAATTTAATGGGTTTAATGACTGAGTAGACGTTGTTTATTTTCTCAGAATATATCTCAAGCTGCTATCCATATATAGGTGTAGCTTAATGTGAATATTGGCTGAGGAGTTTGTGCGAATCATGGAGATTGAGTAGGAGCACGTAACCGCGATTTCCTGAATAATCCGCGCCCCCCTTCGTTGCACTCTTCTGTTTTTCCTTCCTTTCTTCTCGCTCTCGTCTGTCGCACTATTATTTTTGGGGTATTTATGGGGGGTTCCCATTGCAGGTATCGTTCTTGATTTTTATTTGTTTTCTTTAATTATTTTTTTAAAACAAATTTTATTTGTTTTTAAATTTGTATTTTGTTTAATACAATTTTAATATTTTTGAAGATTTTTTTCAGTTTTCTTTTTTAAATCTAAATTTTAAGTTTAGCTATAAAAATAAAATAAATGTTAAGATTTCGTACCTCTCTATCATAATCCTAATCTGATCTATGGCTAGGTCTATCTAATCTATCTATCTTAATCTTTCCTTAATAAGGAGGGTAACTAACTAACTAACTATACTCTTAACTAACTAACTAACTAAACTAACTAACTACTAAGCCTTAACTTAGCTTACATGTAGAAGGTTTCATATTACATCTACTGGTTTGGAATTGCACTATCATAAACTAGTGCTATCTTCTATACTGAAGTCTCATCTAATGTATCTATCTCTAATCTTCTATCTATCTTTCAACACAGTTTAGTCCTTGACTTTTTGGATAGTTTATTTTATTTAGTTGTGCTTTAATTGTACCTTCTATTAATTTTAGTTTTATGAGCATGTTTTGGTGGTTATACCATCGGGAAAGGGATATTTTGAGCGAATGAAGGTCGATAGTTATTGGATATTTTTTATTTGTGTAAAAATCATAATTCTGACAAATTGTTACGGCCAAACAGAGAAGACAACAATATCCGTAGGGTAGAAAGAAGAGAGAAGAAGAGAAGAAGAAAGAAGAAGAGAAGAAAGAAGAAGAAGAAGAAAGAAGAAGAAGAAGAAAAGAGAGAAGAAGAAAAGAAGAAGAAGAAGAAGAAGAGAAGAAGAAGCAAAAAGAAGAAGAAGGAAGAAAAATCATCGTATGATTAATAATCAATTGCTGTTAATGGGTCCGTTGTGAAAAGAAATATGATGCGATTTAATTTGAATTACCTAAATCTTATAATTGTAGAAGTCGTATCGATATTTTCCTTTGTTACTGACTATATGTCTGATATATTTATGATTGAGTATATAGTATATTGGTTTGATTTATATATTGTAAATATTAGATTATTTTATAATGGGGTATTCAGGGATTGGTAATAGGTAGTTGACGTTATCTATATGGGTGATTTTTCTTGATTGGTATAATTGTTTTATATTATGGTATGGTATATGGGATTATATTATAACTATCTAGAATATAATATATATATTATATATATATATATTTATATATTATATATACGTTAGACGTTATGATAGGTATATTAGTAGTATAGTGTATTTATATATATCTGTTCTAATATATATATTAATATATATATATATATTATGTTTAGGGTTGGGTATTATACGTATAGGAGTATTGATATTGACGGGTTGAAAAAGGGTGGAAGTGGGTAAGGGCGATTTTTTTGTGAAACTGTTGCAATAGAGATTTCAGAGCGCGGTTGGTACGAATGAGAAGTTTAAAAATTTGTGAAGAATGATGTACATAGCGTGGAAGCCTTTTTTTTTCTTTTTAAAGTGGTGATTTTGTATTTTGGAGTATTGGGAAACGGTGCAGGGTTGTAGAGGGGCCGATAAAATGTCATAGAGAGCTTAAAAAAATTTCACCAATCGGATAGAGACGATTAATTTTATTACTAAGTAGTAGTACTAACAAATCATTTTCTGCCAAAAATGTCGCTTACACCCTTTGTTCCGTCCAAGCAACCGTTATAAAGATATATATTATATATATATAATATATATTTATATATTATATATCTATATATTATATATATATATATATATATATAATATATATAATATTATATATATATATATATATAATATATATATATATATATATATATATATATATATTATATATATATATAATATATATATATATATATATATATATATATATATATATTATATATATATATAAGAAATATATATATATATATAGTATTATAGTATATATATATTTATATATATATTATATATATTAATATATGTTATATACAGAGGTGGGCACGTTTACTTAAAAAGTAGTTCCGTTATCGTTACTGATTCCGATTATATCGGTTAACAAAAGTATTATTGCGTATTTAATTTACTAGTTATTTTCTATACCGTTATCTCTTTGAAAGGATATTATGTAACATAGAACGTGCTACGTATACTTATAATATACCGTTTAGTATCTCCGTTAATTCTATTTAGCTATTTTCAGTGAAGGTAAAGGAGTATCTTAATAGCTAATTATTGGTTTTGTGTGATATTTAAATATATAGTATTTTTCTAAACATAATTATCATTATTACTTTAAGAAAATCATAACTCCTCTCATTGTATTAACTCTAGACGCACTCCATTGAAGTACTTAAGTCTCCTCTTTTTGCAATATCCAACCAACGATATTAATTGTTTCACTCTAGCCTCACGCTATAGTTCCCTGTCCATTTCACATTAACTTTATCCTACTAACACTCTGTAATCATTATCGAGGTTCCCTTTTCATCTATATCTCAACATTATATACTAAATATTTAAACCTACAGTCCACTTGTTCCTAGCTGCTCACTCATCCTAGCATATACACTATATCTACAGTTATCTCGTAAGGACTGTCCTACTTGCAACTTATCATTATTTATACCTATTGTCTCATACTATAACTCTTAACTCTTTCAAAACATCTTTTTTACACACACCCATCTGCCAAATCTCTCTCCAATCACTCTTCAAACTACTCTCTCTTAATTCGCTCACCTCAAAACGCAATCATTAAACCGCATATATAATTAAAGTGTTATAGTGTACATTCTCCACTATGCTCCTGATAGATAGCCGCCATACTCCTAAAAGATAGACCTCGAGTTTGAGATTGGGAAATCTGGAGTATTGGGGAGTTCCGTTTAATTTTTTTACTCAGAGAGTTGGAGCTCGGAGTCGGAGTTCGTTGAAGCCGTGTCGGAGGTCGAGTACTTATCATATATTTTATGAAGATTGGTGGAGTCGTGTAAAATTTTGAACGACTTCCACATTACCTATGATTTCTAACACCATCTTAGCCAATTCCATCCCACCTCTTAAAATTCTTTATCGATAACCTCATCCTATAGTACACATCAATTGATAATCCAAGATAGACATATTTGCACATCTCCTGGCCATTTCAACTTCACCGCTATATATATTAAAAACAAATCGCGTTCAATTATTTCCATGTTTATTCTATACCCATCAACTTCCTTAATCTTTCTTAGTTTGACAAGACTAATACTTTTGATTCCATTACAGATCTTACCACCAACACCTAATTAATATCAATAACAAAACACTTGCCAATAGAGCTTATGACTATTATTAAATTCATTCTTCATACTACTCACTGTTTTGCAAATCATGAAAAAAAACTAAATAAAAATTCTTTCTTCTTACTCTCTCCATATTTTCTTTCATTTTTCCTCAAAATCATTTTTTTCATATGTAAAGATTATGATCCACCAATCCTCTATCACTTCAAAGGCACCCTTGTTCTTTCACAATCAGCTCCTTCAGTTAACTCGACGGCATTCTTTCGACCAACAATCCAGTATAGTATCTTTTCCTCTACACTTAATAAACTAATTTCCCTATAATTCTTAAGTTACCCTTTCTCAATTTACGCCTTATATATAGGGTACTACTTACTGCTCTCCAGCTCCACATCCCTCGACTAAATCTCTCCCCACATTTTTGTTACAACAACTTCCAAATCCAATCAATCCCATTCGCCTCCGTTCTTTCTTGGATCATTTTCAACCGGTAATTTCATCTTCTCTGAGTTTAACAAATTTCTTCCAATCTATTCTCTCTCTACACATTACCTTCCTCCTTTACTTAATTTGAACATCATGGCCATAAAATGACCATATATAATATAAAATCTATATCCTTGCATATACATCACCACTACATTCATATCACTATCACCCTATATTCTATTATAATTATCTTATATTTATTATAGATCTTCTATTATTGATCACTTCTGTATCTCTTTTTATTGTGTTCTTACGTTCTTAAAGTTTTCAGTTCTCCTGCAAAAGTTAAAAATGGGAAAAGAATATCGCATAAATAACATACATACTGTACACTTATATATATTCATTATTCTATATGGAAATTTATATATTATATATACTTATATTTAATATTATAATTTATTATATATACTATATATTATAATATTAATATATATTAATATATATATATTTATATATTTATTATATCATTTTATATAATATATATAGTATATTATTATTTATAATATAATATTAATATAAATTATATTATATATATATATATAATAAATATATAATATTTATATTATTATTAATATTACTATATATATATTATAATATATATTAATATATATATTATAATATATTATATAATATATTTATATGTATATATATATATATTTATATATATTATATATATTTATATATTAATTATATTAATAAATATATATTATCTATATATATATATATTAATTATATAATATAATATATATTATATATATATTATATTTTATTATATATTAATATTATATAATATATTTATATATTATATAATAATATTATATATAGTATAATAATTATTATTATATATTAATTATATATATTATATATATATTATATATATTATAATATTATTATTATATAATTATTAATATTTATTTTAATTATTATATATATTTATATATATTATATATTATATATATATAATATAATATTTATATTTATATACTATATATATATATATATATTATTATATATATTATATATTTATTATAATATATTATTATATTTATATATAATATTATATAAAAAGATTTTTTTAGTCAAGTTTGATTAGGGGTGGTTATATTGAAGCTTTTTACAGCATTCTCAAAGAATAGTCTGTTAATACAAAATAGGTAAAACGTGACTTTAAAAAAGTTAAACCTGAGAAAAATATACGGAACGTATATTTCGAAAAGCGTTATTATAGAAAATGAAAAAAGCAAACGAGTCCCGTTTACTATTAATTTATTTTATTCTTAATTATTATACGTTACTGAAAACAAAACTATTTCCGTTTAGTAAACTAGGATTAAGCGGAGACTACACGGATCGATGCTCCCACTCTCTTGTATTAATATATACTTATTATATTATATATATATTATATATATAATTATATTTTATCTTATTATATATTATTATATATATTCTTATATTTATTATTATTTTCTCTTATTTTATCATTTTCGAATTATCCTACTCTCATATAATATATTACACTTCCATTTCTTTCTTTATGTTTTTCTGGGTTTGAATAGCTGATAATAATAGTTATAATAACTTGAGTTATAACCAGGAAAGATAGTCAGATAATTATTGAAATATCAAAACATTTTGTGAATATTCAAATGGTTTCATAAACGCAAAACTTTGTTTACCTATACTCTTTATTTCGTGTGGATTTTTATAATCGAGAAATAGGACCGAGGATCATAGTGGGGTAAGTTACGTGTAATTGCATTGATTTATTCTGAGTATTTCTGTGGTGTTGTCTTCTTTTTTATATAGCTTATATCGTTTTCTCCGTGTGTAGGTATGCTGTGGGCTTTTGCAATTAAACTGTATTTAATTCATGAATATTCTTGGGGCAGCGGACGATATATTTGAATTTATATATTAATCTATTTTGTTATCGGAATGCGGACTCATCCTTCCTATCTATAATTATTATATTTATTATTTATAATAGTATTTCATGATTTCTAATATGTATGAAAGAGCATATTACATTGATAATACTAGATATTTAGTATATTTTATTTATTTAGTTGGTATTTATTATTGGAATATTTAATGGTGTATTATATATATAATATTTATTTGTTATTAGTCTTCTTTTAATATTTTTTATATACTATTTATTAATTTATTATATGTGATATTTATTATATAATTTAATATATTATATTTTTATATTGAAATATGCATTCATATTATCTATATATCAATTGTATTATGATGTGTATATTTCTTAGTATCTTTATAATATATGTATTACTAGGTTATTATTACTAAGTTAAAAATATAATTATTATTTTTTATATTTTATATTTACATATATATAGTTATTATACAATTATTTATATTACCTATTATATGTTATATGCGGATCATTTAGTATTCATATTATATTAGTTTCATATAATTATGGATATTATAATTATTAATATAATTCATTTATATTATTATTTTATAATTATATCTATATTTTATTATATATTAATTATATATATTATAATGAATATTAGGATGATTTTAATATATATTGTTAATATATGGTTTTTATATTATTATATATTGAGTAATTGCTTAGTTAGTTGTATTATATTAATAATACTATTATAATGATATTATTATATAATATATTTTATTTATATAATATATTATTTAGTTTTATTTATTTATTTTAGGTAGTCTTATTATTTAGGTTTATTGTGATTATTTATATATATTAATATTAGTATTAAAATATATATATTATAATGGTATGATTTTACCTTGAAGAATGAAGTTATTAAATTGGGTTTTTATAATTATTAATATATAATTAATATACTGATAAATTATTATTTATATTAATTAGTATATATATATTTATATAATTATTAATATAATATATTATATAAGTTATATATATATATAATTTAATGATTAATATATTTTAATTATATGCTTTTATTTTGTATAACTATTTTTTCATTGTTAATATTAATCCAATTTGTGTTATATATATAGTGTTATTGAGGGTTATAAGTATATTTGGTGTGTATATACATCAGTGTATACTATATATTAGTAGTATATCTATATAGTCGATATACTGTATTACTATAGTGATTTGTTAACATTACTTAGTATTAAGATTTGTGAAGTATTTCGGAGACAGACTCTGTAGATATAGTGAGGTTTTCAGGGGTCAGTGTTCGAAATTCGGGAGAGTTAGTCGAAGTTCGGAGTTCGAGAGTCTGGTTTTTTTGGACTTTCGGAGTCGAGTCGGAGTCGCGAGATCTAGAATCGGAAGGTCGAGAGGTCGGTAGTGAAGTAAGAGTCTTCGGAGTCGGAGGTGCGGAGTCGTATGTTCGGATGGTCGGTATTCGAGATGTCGGATATTTGTCGGAGATCGGAGTCATAGTAGGTACAGCTGCGCCAAAGATTTTTTTTCGGCCATATAAATATTTTTAAAGGGGAATTTTGTATATGCCATAGCAAATAGAAAAAATGGTTGTAATTAATGACCAGATCATTTATTCTTTTTTCATTAATCTTCATAAATTTACTATTATTAATATCTGTCTGCATATTGTGAAATTAGGTGCAAGTTATTTTACCCTTTCTAGAAAATAGAGGCGAATGACCGAAGAAGATTTGTGTTACTCTCACTATTTTAAGAAAACGTAACATAGCTATGGATAAGATTTCTGGCGACGTGAAAGAGTATCGGAATATAATTACAAGGCGTTTTTGATGTTGTGAACAGTCCCAATTGTTGTACGCAAATTTTTGCGTTGGCTAAAACGTAGTAAGTTTCTTATCCACTTTTTCCCATTCTTGATCTTTGTCAATATTTAATTTCATTTTTCAAACGGAAGTATAATGTGTCCTTTGATCAAAGTATAATCCGAATGGGGATTGACATTTTTTCTTTTCAAATCTCTTTAATTTGTTGTAGTTCTTTGCGTTTCTTTAACGCCTTGTCTTTGAGATGAATATTTTTTATTTTCTTAAGAATTAGTGTACTGACTGTCCTACGTTTTTTGTGTATAATCTAGTTAAAGGAATTTAATATCGTTTTTTTATATGTTTTCAAGTTTTCGAAACCCTATTCCTATTAATCTTCCGAATTTATATCTATGTAAATTTATGTTATTCTCTTACACCGCCAATAAGAATGTTTGAAATAATAAAACTTAATGGCAATGGTTTTTTCGATTTCATAGTTTTCCTTCTTTGTTAAAAATGAACATGATATTAAAAAATGGAGGATTTTTGGTTATTTTTCATCTTTGTGGTAATATGGTTTTTTTGACTGACTTCACTCGAAGTGAATCATTTTTTTAGTTTCAAAAACATTCTGTTTGTTTTTTTTAAACACATTATTACTATATATATATATAGTTAATATTTCTTATATACGTTATATATATATATCAATTATTATATTAAGCTTATATATAATAATTATCTTTAATTTATAATAGTGAGGTAGCTGCCTAGCTTATTGGGACACGGGCAAATGGGAACTAATAAGAACGTGCACTGACGGGAGCTCAAGGTAATATAACCGCGTTAACCTGATAGTATAATACTACCTTTCAGCTATAGTGACTAATCATGTAGGTGATACGTATATTTGTAGGGTAAATGTTAACTTAATTTTTAAACGCAGCTTGTGTGAGTTAATATCAGACTCATATTTTTTAAATCTTTAAAATCATTGATATTAGTGTGCTACTAGTAGGTAAAAGCAGTGCGTGGGGGTTAAATTATTATATATATATTATTAATATTATAATATACTAATATAATATATTATTATATATATATTATAGTAAATTATTCTATATTATAACATACTAAAATTCTCCTATTAAACTTAATTTAATAGCCTTTTATTACGTGATTTGGTCTGTGCGCTTTGTATTACAATGTAGAACAATATCTCCTTTCCAAATTTACTTTGAAGAATGTTTCATTACTCATTTATTGTTTTTTGTAACTCATTTATTTTGAGTTTTTTATCGAAATGAAATCTGTAGTATCCAAAGACATGTTTTGGAAGAAAAACTTGTTCATACACTTAAGACGTCCTTTAATTTGTTCATGAAACCGAAGTCCTTAAGCGAATGAGACATGATTTGCAAGCCGTGAGCCGGTCCTTAGATTAAAAAATATAGGTAACATTTTTTTTTTATGTTAATTATTTTTACCTTTCAATATTTTCTCAGTAATACATTCGACGAAGAAATCCCCAGAAATAGAATATGTTAATCCTATTACATATAACTTTTAACCTCTTTAAAGACTTTTAACTTAGAATAATCTAATTAACTACCTAGCCTCTATTTATATGCTCTAACCTATACCTAACTTTAGCTAAAACTTATGACCTATAGTCCTAACCTTAACTACCGGCTGAATTAAACTAAGTCTAACTAAAACCTAACTATTTCAAGTAACTAACCTTAACTAACCGAAACTAACCTAACCTACTACTTAACTTAACTAACCTTATACTTTATTACCCTAACCTTGAAAGTTTCAGTGTGGTTATGACCTCTATGGGGTTTTGTGTTGTGCACTATATCCTGATTCTATTTCTTTAATTTGGTTTTATTCTTGGAGTAGTGAAGACTTTATACTTGTTTTCATAGTATGTTTTTCGTTGGGTTATGTTATGTTTTTCCATTTTTTTGTTTTTTAAACTTTAGCAATTTTCTTAATTTTTAAATACTTAATCTTTATTTTCTTTTTAATATTATATATTTTATTTCAGTTTATATTATATTTAGTATATATATTAATGTTATCCTTATTTTTTTTATTTCTCCTCTCTTCTTTTTTCAGTGCTCTGTAAGGTTTTTTGTTCTTCTGTTTATGTTCAGGCAAGTGTTTGGTGTGAGATTAAATTCCTGTATAAGTACTTTATGTATATTTTATTTAATATTTTATTGGTCTTTATTCATTTATCCTAGTTTTTATTGTGTATTCCAATTACTATTTATAATTCTCTTATTTTATTTTTTCTGTGTATTTTATTCCGGTTTATGAGGCTGATTTTAGTTTTATTTTTGACATCTATTTTATATTTTTATTTTATATATATATATAGTTATTTATAGATTTTAGTTTTTTCTTTAATTTTCGTTTCTATTGTCTTATTTCGTTCATTATTTTTACTGTTGTTTCTATTTTAGATTACTTGGAATTTATTTACGAAACTTTTATTATCATTTTTATTTGGGTTTTAAGCTATGTATTGTTTTTTTTATTATATGTGCTTCTTATTATTGATACGCTTATTATAGTATTTGGGGCTTTACTATGAATTTGTTTTTATTATTTATATTAATTGACTTACGTTTGATATTATGCGGTTGTCCCTTGCAATTTTTTGAGTACCTTTTCTTCGGTTTCTTTTTCCGGCGGATTATCGCGCTTTTTCGGTCTTCGGGGTCACTAATTTTTCCATAGAAAGCGCTAGTTTAGGTTTTACCGTTTGTTTGTTTTTGTTTGTCTGTTTGTTTTGTGTGGTTTGTCTGCATGTAGCTGGGTTTGTGGGGCGGGGTCTGGGCTGCGTAGTTTCTGTGCTCTTGCCGTTGTCTCGTTTTACCATCCCCTCCGTTTTGTCTGGTCGATCTGTTGACTTTTCCAACGCTCGTTTCTGTCCAGCTTCCTTTTTCTCCTTTGTCTGGGGTGGGCTGGATTTGTTCTTTTACTTGTGTTGGTTGTGTTTTTTCGTTGTCTCGTCTGTTTTTCCTCCTATTTGTGTTTTGCTTCCTGTGTCTCCTACCGCCCGATTTCAGCTTTCTTTGCTTTTTCTCTTCCTGTGTTCTCCTTCAACTACACTATGGTTTTCGTTTGGGTCTTCCGTACTTGTGGTTGGGTCTCTCATACTGATTTCGGGGAGGCAGGCTTCTTTGGTTCCGTTTGGCCTATACCTTCCGGCTCGTCCACTATCTACCCCACCTTGCCTATGCTTCCCCTAAGTCTTCTCTTATAATAACCTCGCTTACATTGGTAATTACAAACTTTATTCTTCAATTTAATACTTTCTTCTTCAGTCCTCTGCCTAGGTTTTTCCTGGATTTATCGGGCATTGGGGGGCTTCGGATCGCTCTAGTAACTATGCTTGGAATGACTGTTTGCTCTCTGGTGACGCTTCGGTTATTGCGATAAGTGGAGCTTTAATCGTTTGATGGGTGAGCAGGTTCATTCCTTTTCGACTAAATTTTCCTCTCCCATATCATGGCTCGATCTGTCGGTTCTTAGGCTTTTTCAGCTAGAGACAGTGCGTATGGGAGTGGGAAACTTTGTTATTCATCCACTCTTGTTTTCATTTGCTGAAATGTTGGGGTTCTTGACGAGAAGGGGCTTTCATCAAAGAAAGTGCGCTACCCCTTTTGTTCTTCTGCCATATTTCTGGATCTTGGCCATATAAATTATGTATTGGTTTTCTTTAAAGAATGGCAATGTTCTGGATAGAGCCCCCGGGGGCTCTTTTTGGTTCTTATTTTTCCTTAAGGATATCAACTTAAATGAACATGAACCAAATTAGAATGGAAAGGAAAGGAAGGGTAAATCCGAATTTTGAGGGAATGTGCTTCTTGCTGCCCATTTGAATTCTCTATGTCTCTAACTCACTTTCCTCATTTTGGAAGCGCGACACGTCAGACGATTCCAAAAGGAGCCGTTCTGATCTTTCTAATATGTATAGTTCACTTGTTTCTTTAAGTTTTGGAAATCCTTTCTTTTTTTAGTTCTTGATCTATTACTTTCTTTCCGATAAGTACGGTTTGAATCCTCTCCTCGCCTAGTTCGAAACCAGACACGCCTCAAATATGTTTACACTGTGAGAAATAGGGATTTAACTGTCGCTGGACATTTCATTATTGTATTGTCGAACGGAATAAATCGCACATAATATAATATGGGTGTTCACTTTACCTTCCAAACTTACCCACATACATAAGGACTTACCCTAGACGTTACACCAAAAAAGGAAAGAAAATAAAATAAAATCACTTCCTTCTACACTTCTCATCTCAATAAGGAACCAAATCCAGTTTCCCTCATACTCCAAATATCAATTTCTATGTTCTCAACACTCCAGACAAGGTAATAGCAAAATCCATTAATGCAGAGAAAAATATCGTTATCTTACAAACGAAAAAAATATACCTTCCAGAATATACAATACAACCTTATCCCCAATTTTACCACTCTTCCATCCTCATACTCAATCCAGGACCCGGTTATCAGCAAGATTTATGAATTACATTTCAACAATAATTTTCTTGTAAAGCTTACAGGTAGATTTTTGTCCCGGCTGCTCTGGAGGGGGCGAGGGAACCCCTCGCAAAGTCCTCGCAATCTACCCACCCAACAGCAGAGTGCACCCACAAAGCCGAAATATTGGACCAATATACACTTGAGAAAATCAGAAACTAAGTTTGACATGAGAGCCCATAATCTTCGCTTAGAATCTACCATTAACACTCTACTATCTAGCATCATATATGAGATCACACAGCATTTGAGAGAGAATTGAGGGGTCGTTGAATAATCTATAGATGTAGTTATACTAGGCTACTACTCCCTAATCGATAATAGTATTTGCCCATGAAGATTGTTTGTACCCACAATGAAATTAGGATTTGCTTTGCCCAAAACGTCAGATGGATACAAACAACCCTTCTCAATATTCCCCTTGCAGTTCTATCCCATATAACGATTCCGTCTCTCCTGTGATAGCACTCCACCCTTCACTCGCCATTGGTATACAGTGAGCTCATGCGTGATGTGAAATATTGGATCTCAAAATTGATTTTCTAGAGTTTAAGATTGATAGTCTATACAACAACCAATATTCATTAGCGAAAACCTGCTCGTTTAAAATGAACAACTACAAAAGCAAAAATCCTTATTACATCATAATTCACCGGTGTGATTTTCCTAATCATACATCCCTCTTGTTCCCACAATAATTTTTAACAAGTATATCCATTTTTCCTCTTTGGACCTACTTTGACTAAATACTCATATCTCCCCAAATATCCATTCTCAAAGTATATTACAGGAAACACTAAAGCAGAGAGGTATCTGGCGTGCTCGTGAGTGCGTGTTCTGCAATCTTAATTTCTGAATGTCAATTTCCCAAATTATATACTTATCGTACTACATGTCAAATTTTAATATTTCACCAAAATTCACATTTTACATCTATTTATGACATTCGTTATCGATTTATTCTAATGTTATTAGACTATTTCATACCGTACATACTTTTAATCGATTAATCACTACATCTATACCAGACTTCTTGATTAAAACATTGTCAACTTATAAAATTATTCCATTGATTGTGTCTTCCATTCGTTATTCCCTTCAGAAAATTTATATGTAGTCATTTTTTAGAGTCATGACTTTTACTTTCTCTCTACATCAAATTTTCTATAAACTTATACACAATTTTGCAACATTCATCATTATCTTCTCCATTACGTTTTTATATATGATATCTCTTTACTAAGTTTTATGCTGTTGTATCTTCTTATATATATGGGTGTGTGTGTTTTTTATTTAATGGTAGGCCGCGATCTTGTTGAGTTCGGCTACTGTGGAATCACGAGGACATTCTGAGCGGTGTCCTCGTTAACAGGATCCATTTTAATAAAAATAGTACAATAAGTTTCCACTTGGACACTCGGAACTCATGTTTAATAGCTTTATTGTGTGATCTGTTCATTAATGATATTTAATAAAATAAACACCCCACCTTTTACAAACCCGATTTACTAACTCATCCGTACTCATATTTCACATCTCTGTCACTAATCAACAATAAAAATCATCTCATTCTTTCACACCTTCATCTCCTCAAACACCATTACCAGCCATCATCTGTACTACTCATATTTAATAATCTTTTGTTGATTTAAAAATGACTGGGTAAATACAATTTCTCAATCACTCACCGTCGGCAACTAAGTGCATTCCAATAAGGGGACCCTCAAACTTTCTTCTCATACTCTCATAAACTAAATCATAATTCTTTACGACTATCCGGAATTATACCTCAGCACATGTTGCAATCGAGCGCCTCTACAAATTAAATAAGGAACAATCTATTAATTTATAAAACTCAATATTCTCTTCACCAACAAATTTACTAAAAAATCGTCTCACATCTCCACTGCAAACTACTCCATCATTTTATAGCCTATAATGATATTCCATAATCAATAATAATAGACATTTCGCTTTAATATACACAACCTTGTATTTCTACGAGATCAATTGAATTTCTTATTTCAAAAACACATAACAGGTTATCTGCCTATAAAGAAATTCTCATTTCCTCTATTAAAGATGCATTTACCTAAAACATCGATACACTCTTTTACATTAGACTTCTTAAAACATTATTCTTCAAGTGAATCAATACTTATACACTCTTTTTAATTACAACAACTTCTATTCTCAGCTTAATCAAAGAATATCATCAAAGTAGGCTCAAGGTTGATAACAAATAATCTACCCATTTTGTCCTTTTTAAACAATAAAATTTCTCTTTTCAACCTATTAAACCAATTGACTATCATATATCTGTCTCCCAACAACTATTCGTAACTCCACAAATTATCTCCTCAGCCATCACATGAGATGAGGAATAATTGGACGCACAATATATCTCTCTTCAAAAATGATATTAATTCTCAAGCCAAATCTCATTCCCAATATGATCAAGTTCTATATTGTAATCCCCCCTCACCACATAAAATATAAATTCCTCTCGTCCCAGAATTACGGTAGTTAACTCGGATTGACAAGGTACATCTTTCATAGTTCTATCACTCTACATTTTAGACCTCTATGATTATAGATTAACCCTCACACCCCAAGTAGTATAAACATGTCTCACTTCGCCAACACATAGTAAGTGCAAAACTTCTCTCGTATTTCCATCTGTTAACTATCCTGCTCATAATTCGAATGCAGCGTGAAGTGAAAGATCGAGGTCAGCACTTCAACCAAACCAACCCGCGAAAATTTACATCCGTGCGTTCGCATTTTTTCACTGCGTCATACTACCCGATGGTCAATTTTCTGCTCCATCAGAGAGATCTACATTTTTGGACTACAAGCTACCCTCCACCTCCTATAGTTATGTCTAGCTCTGGTTTGGCACGGCAGAATTCAAGTGAGAGTATAGGCTCACTTTCGAAGTCCACAATGATACTTCAACGGCTATGTTAGGGCAACTGATGCTAATAGCAGATTATTTCTCGTACGACGTTATGGCAAATCCATGCCATGTGTACTCCGGCAGACATTCTCTCAGTGTGTGATTTCTTATGTTTCTCAGCGCTGTAAAGATTCTCCCACCTATTACGGCACTACAAGCGTGCTCACAAGCGAATAGAATATTCTGTGCGCTCAGAAGATCTGAGTGTACTCCCTCTTCCTCCCTCTGGGTGTGTGGCGGTAGCGTCAACCAGAGTGCGTCAATAATTTCAAGTAGAGTGTAGCGTGTCTGATCTCGGTAGCGCCGCTTTCAGACACATACGGAGTTTCTCAAGTGAGCGAGTTCTCAGTCTGCGTGTGGCAGATCTCAATTCCTCGCGCGCGTGTCGCGATTTCGGTGGAAAATTCCTGTAATGCTCGTAGTTTTGCTAGAGAGTGACTTCTCGCGACGCGAGTTCCACTTAAATGGTTTTCCAGAGAAATGGTTCAAAACAATATTTTCAATATTTAATCACAAAGGCGAGAAAATAAAAATATACATTCAATAGTACGCCCAAAATCACAGGGCATAATCGCATTTACCTAAACTTTGTTGTCTACACACCGACTAAAAATATGCAGGTCGTGTATGCGGCACTCATAGCGACGACACTGTCACAGTAGTGTCCTGATCACGAGACTCAATCCCTCAACATACTATTGAACCACCATCTGAACAGGAGCTCGTTTTAATTTTCGGCTAATCCTCTTTTATTACGGCTCTCGTGTATTTTAGAGCCTTGAGGTACATATAAAAAACACTCCTCTCTTACCTCTCTCAGAGCATTCTATGCTAAAATGGGTTGGGTCCATACGTCACATGGCTCATTGTCATCATAACTACAATCAAATCTTATTGCGTAGTAAGAAGATTATATGTAGCCTAATAAAGTATGACCAATCAATTTCACTCTCTATTGTCAAGAAAGTGTCAGCTAGGTACCTCTCCTCATTATGCTTCATATAATAAGACTTCTGAAGTAAATACGCGAGATCTCTAGAGAAGCTTCGCCATTACTACCTAGATACGCATTACTGAGTCCAAGGCAGCGATTCTCTTATCACCTCCTCTCTTAGAAAATTGTCAACAATCGACTACTTTGTACGACTTTAATAAATAGAGAATTATAGCGAGCAATCTATCGCAGTATTACGAGAGCGAACCGAATATCTATGAGAATAACATCATCCCCCTATGGCTAGCACTTTAGTAACAGTTGTGAATAAACAAACCGGAAAAACAATACGCTTCGCAATGCGTTTTAGCCCCCTCTCTCTTAAACCACACGCCAACGTCTTCCACGGAGCTCTCTCATCGCGATATTGGGTGGATTTTTGATAAGATTTTCATCTTATCTCATTTACTCAAAAGGCGTGCTGATATCCTCACACCACAATGAACTGTATAGCGTGTACTAGGGGCGCCTAGCATCACTGCAGCACTACAGCACATCAGATCTGCCTAGTTCTCCTGCAAAGCTTAGCACGATTATTTAATACTCTCTCGTCTGAGAGAATTCTTGTCTCTTACCTCTCGTTCGAATCTATCTGTCACCGTGAAGAACTTAAATACTCTTCCTCAGTCACACTCTCCTGTGTCTCTAGCTCGCTTCGCACCCAGTTCATTTTACATATAACTCCTCCAGAATTTTTTTTTCAGATATCTTTATGGCCACCCCACTCTCACCAGCCGATTTCAACTTACCACCTTGACATCGAATATTTGCTATCACCTCGCAAACTCTACCTGCCCATACAGATTAATTCTTGTTTACCTTAACTCTCCATATGACCCATGTGTTGTAAGCACTCGACTTTACTCTCGAGCGTATAAAAAGCGGAACGCAAGAGAATCTTTATGCCTTTCTCTTTCCTGTTGTTTTGGAACTCTCATTTAGCGATTGATCGCGTTATTCAGCTACTCTCTCTTCCCATAATATCTCTTTCACTCAATATCACCCCCTCATCCAACACACTTGCGTGGATATGCCAAAGATGCGTTTTATATAATTAGGAGAGAGCGCCCTAGAAAAGGAACATCTTGTCCTCGCATCTTACTAATAACTTTTATACAAGTTGGTTTGCCTATGCTCGTCGTGACGCGATTACACTCAGGCACGTGAGTCATATTGAACCGAAATATTACTCATCACGAACGCCTGCGTAGCTCTAAAACATTCCTTAGATTAGTATATTAGATTATAATACGAGTGAGCACAATTTTTTGACAGTAAAGAAGCTAAATGTTCTGTAAAGCGTGTTTTTGCCATAGGCCGCTATCTAAAGTAATCATTTAGGTATTTTTGGAGCTTCTTATGGTTGCGTGAAAGCAAAACCACAAGACATGTATTTAACACAGAGAATACAGCTGCAACGAAACTAACTTCCAAAAAATTACAGTAGTTAACGACATACATATATCTATTTCTATAAGCCTAAAAGATTCTTTTGTGTTCTCCTCCCCACGATGCCATTATATACTATGCTTATAGGACAAGCTCCCAGACACGTTTCTCTCCAAAACTACTTCGCTCGCGATTTAAAGTACTGGGAGTACTTATTACTGTTAGAGACTCGATGTGAGATCAATGAGTAAGTTTACTGCTGAATTAATAAATCTGATCAACGTATGTATATCCGCCTCCTCTCGCATTTTCTTGCTATGATCACGCACCTACTATCTATTACACTAGTTTCTCAAAGTGTTGCGATGATATGAGACTTGTCTAGCCTCTTTTATAGAGCCTACGGTCAGCGCGAATGGTGAGTAGCTATCAAACTATCTGTACGTGTATTCTATCAATACTTTTCACATGTATTACGGCCGAAATGTGTACAAAATAGATTAGTCTATCTAGGAGAATATATAGTATGATACAGATCGGTAGTTGAGCATTTTCTTCGGGATGTCCAACTATTTCCTCATTTCGACTATGATATTGTTTAAGTAAATTACCGTGATAAATTTTTATTTTTTATGATTTCTTATAAATTTTTAATTGTACCTCCAAATTAGAGTTTACAGCTATCAATGACGCATCATTCATTGTTATATCATCTCAGCTCTAATATATGTATTAAGATGAGTTTTTATTTGCCCGTTGACTCAATAGTATACATACAATACATGAAAGGGATTTAATATTATTTTATGAGATACTTTTAAATCATATTACTGGTGTAAAGGATTTTATCATAGTCTTTTTGAATAGATATCTGCTTCTATTGACTAAGCATTGAACTATCAATACTCTTCTCAACATGTTGTTAAGTGGAATGGTGGCTGAAACTTAATGTGTATATAACTATCCTAATCATTGTACGATATAACAGTTATAATTCTTATTCACTCTTGAGTGTTATAAGTAATGTTGTGTTCATCACGTGGTTTGTCGTTTGTGACTAATATATAGCTGACTCTCTTAGTGAAGTAATAAATAAAAATTCTTTTATGTATTCTCAGCATGATTTCTGGCTACAGTGACGTCATTATTAATATAACATAAGTTAGAACAACTTTTGATACATCCATAGACCATCAAAATCTCCAGTTAGGTATTAAAAATGGTCAACTCGCCATATCAATCTATTTACTAAACTTGATGTCGCGTTATAATGTATCGCTCAATCTAGTTCTTGGGAGGGTGAAATATTCAATTTTCATATTGTTATACAACATGTATATTCGCCGAAACATACGTGAAAATGAGAACAGACAAGAATACAATACAGCCTTGAAGAAAGGTGAATTGCATATCTTGACTTGACCAGTGAGTAGGATGCACACCTGCGAAGCCCATTAGATAACATATCAACTCATAAATGACTAGCGAAAAACGGTTAACTTATACTAACATACTCATAAAGAATTGTTCGTAATGTAGAGACCTGGGTTTGAAATACCTACAATTGTAATGATACGAATGGTGAAAAATGAATCGAATGTAAAGTACATCACACGCACATGAAAAAATCACATTAGCAGCCTGAAGCTATGGAGTATAAATCCGATATTATATGGGTATTTGATAGTGGCATATTTCGGGTCATAATTCTGAACAACATGATTCACAATTATTTGTTTGGAAACGGTAGTGTACTCGGCTCAAAGCTCACATAGCTGGCGCTGTTTTTAAGTCTTATTAAATGTAACTTAGGTCGAAAGAATGTTTGCTCGGTGACCTCGATATAGGAAAAATAGTTTATGAAAAATTACTATCAAGACAATACGAATTCGTCTGAACGTATAAGACATTTTTCGCAGAATCTGTAGCCGGCTAGACAAAGCTATCACAACCTTTGTGCTGGCTTACAAAACAACATGAGCATTCGTTTTGTTAAGTGATGAAGGGCAAAATAATCTTAACAGGTTTTGACCTGTTATCTATAGTATATCAAATAATATACGGATAATTTACCGAATTTACCATTTCATAAGGCACTGGGTGGAGTGACGGTGAAACAATTGCGAATCTGGTTGTTAATACTAACCGTTAATGCACCGGTATACTGAAACTTACATGAAAATGTTTAAATTCCTAAAATTAAATGAATACTAATAAAATTTGATTAGGTTGTTACTCATTGTGTTGGATTAACAATAATTATGGAAATAGTAAGAATTTTTAACCTTTTTACTTGATTAATCTGGTGATAAACTAAAAAATGAGCGAAAATTAAAAATCAATATAGCAAACTTCGAAATACGATAAAGTTTATAAATAGACATTATATAATAATAGATTATATGATTAATGTATATATTATAATAATTAATAATATTATAGTAAACTATATAATAATAATTATATAGATATAAGTTTAATGTAAATAAATAATCTTCTTTATCTATTATAATTCTATAATTAATATATATACCTCCAAACGATATTTACATTTATATTTTTTATTCTAATAACACGAATGGTGGAAAAGCATGAATTATATTACTCTTGACCAACCCATTTCAGGTTAGAATATAATAATATATATTATATTAAGTATATGCGATGCAGTAATAGTACCTATTTATAATTCATTTTATTGAGATTTTTAGTAGAGAATCCTCAATGAATTTAAATATACGAGGTTTAATACGACGGTACATTATAGCTTATTTGAGTTAAATAGGGTACTGAGGGTTAAATTAGTGCATCTGTATATTGCAATTCTGCTTCTGTCAATTGAAATATAATAGTCTCTAAGTAAGCTGGTAGAAACAGTGTGATGATTAGGGTATTATATGTTTAATTAATAGTATAGTAGAAATATGTTTTAAATAAAGTTCAAGCTCACTTTGATATTGATGCTAAAAATAATAGTAAGTAGAATTTGAAATGTAATCGCATACTTATTGGGCAAAATACCCATAATCGATATGCAATATTGTGATCATACTTAACTTGTAAGTACGTGTATATAGTTATCATTGTTGTTAGAATATATATATTATGAGATAGAAATTTAATCTAAGGTTTGAAGAAAAAATGCGTTACTACTATAAGTGATTGAAAGTTAGTCGTGAGAGGGTCTTACAGGAGGTGTCGTCAGTCTACCTCCGGATGACTTTTAACTCTCAATTGTACTAAGGCTGGCAGTTCTGGGTTCTAATCTAAATGAAATATTATCTCTCTCATGTGAAAGTGACATCTCAATATATTGTGATGTGTGGTTTTATCGAATGAAAATATACACATTACCATATATATTCTTCTGAACATTTAAAAATTGTTAAAACTTATGCATATTTAAAATCTGTCAATATTCTTCCTTATATTTAAAAACTGTTAATATTCTTTTGTATATTTACTAACTGCCAATACTCTTCTTTATACAGTATTTAATAATTTAACATTCGTCTGCATATTTAATAACTGTCAATATTTCTCTGTATAATGTCAATTTTTTTCTGCATAATTAAAAAGCTCAGTATTGTAGTGCATATTTAAAAACTCAACATTCTTCTGTATATTTAAAAACTGTTAATACCTTTCTGTATATTTAAAAACATTATTATTCCGTATATTTTAAAACTAAATATTTTTCTATATATTTTAAAGGTATTTTTAATATTTTTCTGCATATTTTTATAAACTCAATATTCTTCTTATATTTTAACAATTGTCAGTATCTTTCTTTCTATTAAAAGCTGTTAATATCTTCTGTATATTTTAATACTTAATATGTTTTGTATATTTAAATGTTTTTAATATTCAGATTTCTGTATATTTATAAACTCTCAATTTTCTTCTGTATGTGTAAAACCTGTCACTATATTTTTTTATATTTAATAAAAATATTTACTTGTATATTTGAAAACTTTATTTTCTTTTCTTTCTGTTTATTTCTGTCTATTCTTCTGTATATTTAATCCTCAACATTATTTTGTATATTTAAAAACTCAACATTCTCCCGTACATTTAACATTCGTGAGTATTCTCGTGTATATTTAAAAATTCAATATTCACTTTTTATTTAATAATTCATTATTTTTCTGTATATTTAATAACAATATTCTTCTATCAATTTGAAAATTGTCAATATTCCTCTATATATTTAATATCTCTCAATATTATGACGCATATTGAAAACTGTCAATGTATTGTATATTTAATAATGATCGTCAATATTCTTCAGTATATTTAATAATGATCGTCAATATTCTTCAGTATATTTAATAATTATCAATATCCTTCAGTATATTAAATAACCGTCAATATTTTTCTGTTTAGTTAAAAACTATCAATATCCTTCTGTATATTTAATAACCGTCAATATTCTTCTGTATATTAAAAACTGTCAATATCCTTCTGTATATTTAATAACCGTCAATATTCTTCTCTATATTTAAAAACTGTAAATATACTGTATATTATTTAATAACCGTCAATATTCTCCTGTATATTTAAAAACTGTCAATATCCTTCTGTATATTTAGTAACCGTCAATATTCTTCTGTATGTTTAAAAACTATCAGTATTCTTCTGTATGTTTAATAACAGTCAATATTCTTCCGTATATTTAAGAACTGTCAATATCCTTCTGTATATTTAGTAACCGTTAATATTCTTCTGTATATTAAAAATTCAATATCTTTATGTATATTTAATAACCGTCAATATTATTCTGTGTTTAAAAACTGTCAATATCCTTCTGTACACTATATAATAACCGTCAATATTCACCTGTTTATTTAAAAACTATCAATATCTTTATGCATATTTAATAACCGTCAATATTCTTCTGTATATTTAAAAACTGTCAGTATCTTTCTGTATATTTAAAAACCTTCAATATTGTTATGTATATTTAAAAAGTGTCAATATACTTCGGTAAATTATTTAATAACTGCCAATATTCTTATGTATATTTAAAAACTGTCAATATCTATCTGTATATTTAACAACCGTCAATATTCTTCTATATATTTAAAACCTGTCAGTAATTCTTCCGTATATAAAAAACCAAAGGCTCTTTAAAACACGTTTGTTTTCTCATTTTAGGCAGAAGCAGCTTCCAAGCTTCTTATATGAAAGCTAATTTATTCTAATCGCCTTTTCAACTTCGTTTCTTGCATAATTACACAGCAATAAAGATTCTTATTCTTTTAGCAGTCATTCTTTTCCTCTTTTGAACGTCTTCTCCTCCATTTTGTCATGCGAGAAAATGACTCTTTATCAATTTAAAATCATGTTAAACTTCTTCACGATACTTATTATGTTATCAGTAAACATTTCCTAATGACAACTCGCACACAGACAAACGCGAACGAGCATTTATATATATATATATATATATATATATATATATATATGTATATATTATATACTTGTATATATTATGATATATAATAATATTATATATATATATATATAGTATATATTATATTATAGATATTATCCGGTATATATTATTTATTATTATATATATATATATTATATTATATACATATATTATATTATCTATATAATATATATAATACTATATATCCGTTTTATTTATATATTATTATATATATATTTTATATATATATTATATATATATATATATATTTATTATATATATATATATTACGTTATATATACTTTTATTATATATAATATATATATATATATATGTATTATGTATATATTGTTTCACTTCTGATTCACTATAAATTAGTTAAGTGATGCATTTGGACAAGTAAATAAATTCAAAATAAAATCAATCAGGGAATGTTGTTACAATTTTTTATCCTTAATCGACCAGTGATAACATCACTGGCATAGAGATTGTTACACTATCAATTTTGCGATAAAACTGAATTTGATTCAATTTCACGTCTATCTGGAAATGGTACTGATTTAACACAGTGTTGTGCACTTTGAGCCCAAATACAATTAAAATTACATATACTAAAAAATTTACATATGCTGATTCCTCTTCCTTTTAATAGTAAATTTTGATGCAGAATTACTCTTTACCAATGCTGCATACAATGAAACCATAGTGCTATACACAGTCATTGAAAATATCTATAAGTTTATGTCTCCCTAAACAATATTTTGTTATAATACTATAATAATTACTGTAATAATAATAATAATAGTATAATATTAATATTAATTATATATAATATATATAATAATATAATAATATAATATAATAATAATAATAATAAAAATATAATAATTTATAAATTAATAAAATAATATATAGATAATAATATAATAATAAATTATTATACATTTAATTAATACTAAATACACAATTATTAGTTATAATAATAAAATTATAACATTAAACTTATATAAATATCAATATATATATACAATATAATAAAATTTATCATTAATATATAATATAATAATATATATAATAATAATAATAATAAAATATAATACTAACGTTGCGTCTTTGACAAGATTAGTTAATTAATAATCAGTAATAATTAATTAATAATTAATAAGGTAGGTATGCTGGTGCTATCGAAGAAAATAATGATAATATCACTGTCTTCATAACATGACACTGATAACATGAGCAGCAAAAACCTATATCTTTAATCAACCAATAATAATATGATAATAATATTAATAAAGCATATAATATATGTTTTCTATTTAATATAATATAATATACTATAATAAATATTAACAGAATAATTAATAATATAAAAATATAATAAAATATTATAATAATATTATATAATAATTATATATATCTGACCATTAGCTTTACCTTACTTTAATAGATTCCGAAAAGTAAAATCTCTAAGAGTTAATTCTCTCTTTCTTTTCTCTCTCTCTTCCCTTTCTCTCTATCTTGTCTCTCTTCTGTTTCTTATTCCTTTCTTCCCCTCCTCTTTGTCTGTCTGTCCTTCTCTCCTCTCTCTCTCTCTCTCTCTCTCTTCTCTCTCCCTCTTTTAATTTTTTCTCCTTTATCTACTACTCTCTATTTGTGTGTATCCTCTACGTCTCTCTCTTTCTTCTCTCGTCTTTGTACTCCATTTTAATTTCCAAAAGTATAATATGATGAACGCAGTAATATAAACATATTTGTAATATTATTACCATTTTTTTTTTTAATTCATTCAGGATGAGGGTGCCCCTCCAAGAGTAAATATATTTGCCTTTGAATTGATGAAAAATTTTCTTCGTTTATTTTTTTGATGTGAAAATGGAAAATCTTATTGTGGAAGCACCATATTTAGAAATATGATGGATTCGATTTATATTATATAAATAATATAATTATAATAATATTTAATCTTATATATTTATATTATAATAGGATATATATATATATTATATATAGTATTATATTATATATAACTATAAATTATATTATTAATATTATATATGAATATATTATATATTATATGTTATTACTAATATATATTAATATGATATTAATATTTATTATATATAATTTATATAATAAATATTATATATAATATATAATTATACTATATTATATATATATATTATAATTATATATTATTAATAATATACTTTATTATATATATATATACATAGCTTAAAGAATTCTCTTGCATAATAGATAATAACATACTTTAAGTAGAATAAATATAGATATATATATATATTATATGCGAGTATATAGTATTATATCATTATTGATGGCTGTTCGAGAATATGACATGCTTGCCTATTTATGAATTAAATTACATTGGCAGTCAACTGTATTGCATGGGCCAGAAATAGACCTCTTTACGGCCCTAATGAATTTTAATATATTATATATTATTATAATTTAATATTATTTTATTTTTTTTAATTTCTTTAAAATTTTAAATATTATATTAATATTTATATAATATATATAATGTTAAAAAATATAATGACATATATGCAAAGGACCATCTTGGGTCTTAATTGGTTTGCATATATTCATAAATCTACTGATGCAATATTACGAAACTGAAATGTTACCTTTTACTTTTTAATTATATTTGTAACTTTCTTTTTGTTACATTTTGAAATTTGTTGTATATTTATATTTTTTTTAGTTTATTTTATATCTATTTTTTTAGTATCTATATTATATGAATTATTAGATCTTATTTTTTTGGTCCTATTAGTTTATAACGTTACGAACTGTTTCTTTTTTTTTATATATGAAGCTTGTTTTTTCTGAATTTCTTGTATATTATTTTTAAAATCTTTTTTTTTACTTTTTTGAATTTTTTTATATATCTTATTTTAGCTATTTGTGTTTGTTCTTATCTTAAACTTTCTTGTTTTAGTCCGTCCAGGTGTGTTCGATGAGTCTTCGGATCGTATGTAAGAAATTCAAGATTATCTGTTTATGTTTTTCCTATTGTTTATTATTTTTTCAAAGGTAAATTTTGTATTACTTGCTTCAGATTCCTAATTGAATATATAAAATAATATTAATAATGAATATATATCATATCACAAATAATAATAATAAATATAATCACTATAATATATATTAATAATCAGATAATTTTATAATTTAAAATAATCATTAATTAATATAATATTACAAAATATAATAATTAATATAATAATGAATATAATATTTATAATATAATATATTATAAATAATTATAATTAAATAACACGATTCGATTTTTTTATTTAAATAAATATTTTTTTATCAATTTAATAATATCTGTAATATAATAGATTTAATATGTATATAATGCTAATATAATAATAATGATTATAAATAGATAATAATAATATAATAAGCATATGAGAAGATTAAATTTTTATCATTTCTATTCTTACTATTAACTCACATCTTAATGCTACTTATTCATTTCGCAAATTGTCCATTCCTATTATATATTACTATATTATAAATATATATAAATATATAAATACTTATTATATTATATTATATTATAAATTAAATTATATATTTAAATGTTAACTGTGTTCTTTAATATGAATTACATTGGATATATATATATATTATTATTTTAAATCGTAAATTGTTATTAATTGATCTTTAAATTTATATTAATAATATATATTATATTGATATATTATATATATTTATAATTAAATATATATTATAATATATATTTTATATACTAGACTTTATATAATATGACTCTAAAGTATATTATATATTTATATATATATTTATGTTATTATATACTTATATATATATTTATCGTATATAATATATATTATATATATAATATATTTAGTTATAAAGTACTAGTTTGTTACTAGGGGTATAACTAATAAGTATCGTTTTTTTCTTCTTCTTTTCTTATGATTTTTATGCTTTTACTTAACATATCTGGTATCATTTTAACTTTCATTTTGACCAACAGCTCATCTTATTGAATGATTTGTATTACATTTTAACTTCAATGACAAATAATAAAATTATGAAAGTTAATAATTATATGGTCTATCTCAATTGGCAGCAATAATATTAATATAATATATATATTACTATAATAATTAATATATAATAATTAATATATAATAATAATAAATATAACATACAGATTAAGCGAAATATCGTACAAAAAGAAGAAAAAAAGAAGGAATAAGATCATCAACTCCTGATTGAGTAATAACTGCCTCATGGTTATAATAATATTTTATAATATATATTTATATATATATAGGTATAATATTTTTATATAATAATATCAATATAATAATCATAATAAATATATCATAAAGGCATTAGAAATATAATAAATAAAAGATAAATATGTCCTTACATTATATACAGTGTAAAACCATTGCTTGCTAATATTTATATAATATAAGATAATAATTAAATTATATTAAAATAGTATATTAATATTTTTTATTTATTTATTTTATAGAAAATTATAAAAATTTAATTAGTTGGTCGGCTGAGTACTTACCGAACTTTCTTTCTTCCATTATCCTAAGTTTCTTAGTATAATAACTACAGATTTTCTTTTGTTATCCGCGGTAATTTTTTTTCTCGAATTATATCGTGGAAGAAATTAGTCATGTATATTTAAATCCAACTAGCCAATCTCCGTGGTTGACTCGGCTCGCCTCCTCTAAGTCTTTATTATATAATAAAATTTAAAAATCCGGCTGAGGCTTACTACACAATTTTTTCTTTAATAATAATAATAATCTGTATTAATAATTTATACAATGTTCGATGGGCATGTATTTCTATACTCTATAAATTAAATATAGTTTAACATAATTCTTGCTTATCAGTTATAAATATGGTGGAGTTTCTTTGATATAATATTTTAACTATTTACACTGATTTTATAGCCTTGGAGACTTTTAGGTCTCGTGCATTATATTAGTTTTAATTTAAATGTAATTTATAAAAAGTTTGAAATTTATTTCTCTGAGTATTATTTTGTACTCTATTCGACTGTAAGCTGTTGGTTTTAAGGTTATTTACTTATTATGTAGATATATTTGGTATTATAATTAATATGAATTAGTTTTAGTACCCCAATTTATATTTATTAATCTGTTATTCTAATAGTAAACTACGCTAAATATTTTCTTTATATTGACTTTTCTTTAATCACAGCAGCTCTTTGTATCATTATGATCGATTCTGTTCCTTTGCTGTCGATAACACTATTATCACGAGCAGAAGCGAAGAAGATAGATAAGGAGTGAAAGGGAAGAAAAAAAGACGAGAAGAAAGAGGAGAGAAAGGAAAATTTTTAATTGGCTTCACTTAACACATGTAAAAAGAGAAGAGAAATCTATATATTCAATAAGCTGGTGATAATATGTAACATAATAAAACTTAAAAAGATTATAATCCCTATAGGCAAAAGGAGATAATTCCTAACTAACCGAAGAATCTGAATCAAATACAACAATGAACTTCAACCACATCAGTTAATTGAGCTTTCAAATTGTATCGTTCTTTAAACCCTGATATATCATTGTTAAACTTACAATCTACAATGGCACACTCCATTTTACTATTGGGTTGAAAATATACAGATTAACTCAAATCAACTTTCTACACTCCACGATTCTGAATTATAAAACCTTCATTTCAAATTTCTTTTATAGTTATTAATTTGGAAATCCAGTTTCAATAAATATTTATAATACCACACCACACGAATATATATAATATATAATTTTATATATATATATATATATTAATATATTATATACTATATAATATATATTATTTTCTTATGTAAAATATATGTTAGCATCAAATATATTAAAAATATATATAACTATATTATAAATTTTATATTTCAAATTATTTTTTTAATATACCCATGTATATATAAAACTTTTAAATTTAAACAAATCATAGAGTGGTACCGTGTATTTATTAATTGCTCGATACGTACACAACAATAATTTCGTCGGGGTCTATCGGCCCAACACTAACGTTAAAATGATTACTTTGAAAACATTCGAAGAGGTAAGATATTAACATAAATCATATATAATAGCTTATATAATGTTTATAATACTATAAATATATATTATCGTAATATAAATATTCTATACTTTATTTTAACTACGTATGAACAGTTGTATATAATTTATATATAATTTTCTTCTTACCCCACTTGCCAATAAAAATTCAGAAGATGTGCAACTGAGCTGATTTCTTTATCAGTTATTTTTATCGATTATACATTCTAAAGATTCTAACTTTGATATTTTATTCCTCCAGATTTTTTTATAAAGTATTTGTTAAACGATATTTTTTTATAGTAATATTTATTCATTTCCTTCGAATAAAGTTATAAACTTTAATTTTTTATTTTTAAAGTAATGTATTTATTATTTAACTGATTCTACTAGCATTTTTTATTATTATTTATTATATATTCATTATTGATTAATCTTTTTCCTTCTTATCTCTATTTTATTATATAATTGTATATTTTATATTATTATTATTATATTTTATGATTACTTTGCTTACTTATTTATCATTATTATTTCTATTATAAATTGATTATTTATTAATATTATTATATATTTCATTATTTCTATTCAATAACATAATTGTTATTTGATTTTTTAATGTATGTCAAAAAGCTTTTAATAACTTTTGATTATTATTCGTTTTCTTGCTTAGTTCTGTATCTTGTGCTCTTACTATATTATTATATTATTATTTTATTATTATTAACTATATATTGTATTATTATTAAATTAATTATTAAATACTTTTATTGTTATATTATTAGTTTATTATTATTCTATTTATATTTAGTATTATTATTATTGTTTTATTATCATATTTTTAATAATTATTTACTAATACTAAATTCTATTTTTCTTATTTATTATATATTATTATTATTAATTTTATTATTATTGTTATTTATTATTATATATTATTATATTATATTATATTAACGCATTAACTGCAAATTATTCTTATTCTTATATCTTATTTTTATAAGTATTCTTTATTTAAATGCATCACTAGTTATATTATCATTATTATTAAGATTATGTTTTTTATTTTATCGATATGAGTAGTTCGTTTATAATATTCTTTATTTTAATTAAATATTATTATATACAGTATTATAATATTTTAGTATTATAAATTATTAATTATTTATTATATTATTATTATTATTTATTATATATTAGTTATTATAATATATTATTCTTATAATTTTGATAATGTTTGATTTTAATTTTATTAATAGTTATTTTTCTTTTATATTATTTTATTATATTATTAAAATAAGATATCCTATTATTATTATTATTATTAGTTTTATTCATTCTTATTTATTATTTATATTATTATTATTATATACTCCAAACACATCAACCAGAAATATCGTCAACTAAACAATCCTTAGATCGACAACCCCGGTAAACGCTGTTCCAACTTCGCTCTGGTCATCACCTTTCCCTTCAGGAATACGTGTTTAGTTAGAAAAAACAAAGTACCCTCCTCCCTCCCAATAACAAAGTTCTCTCTCCCCGACACCAGACGACTTAAGAAATTCAATGCTGCACTGTCCAACTTTGACCAACGCTAAACGCAAATACTTCATAATTTCACTGACGGACCTATGGGCCAGGCATGCACAGGTGGCAAAATTTCTTGAGGTTTCCAGTCTCTCGTAGGAGAGAGAGACGGGAGGTATCAAAGTAAAGTATAAAGACGACGATTTCGTAAGGATGATCCTCCCCTTTAAAATTAATTGAATATTTATATAGAAATAAATATTCTAAGATATGTAAGGAAAACTTTTCAAAGAAAAAGTTTAATTTTAACTCACCTTTTGGTTCTTCAGCAATACAAGCACTCTGCATAATGGTTGGAGTTGTAAATTCAGAAAGCGACTCAGACGATGCGACAATAACAGCATTGTCTAAATTTGCCTTCAAGAAATAAAAAACAGCATTACACAATAATTATATTATCTAGCGAATGAGCTTATATATTTAAAAAATATAAAGAAAAACTTATTCACAATATAGCTATAAAAAGAAAATGTCTACACACACACACACACACATACCACATTTAATTTTTTAATTTTATTAAATTCTTGTTTGATTTGAGCTTGCGTCAATTTTCCTTCTTTCTTTTTGCTCTTGGATGAAGCGATTTTCACCCAATTCTTCAAAATATCTTCATCCTTGATGCGAACTTCACTTCCATCCATTTGCTAAAAAATATATATATATATATATATATATATATATATAATATATTTATATATATATATTATATAATAATATATATATATATATATATATATTATATATATATATAATATATATATATATATATATATATATATATATATATATATTATAATATATAATAACTTATATATATATATATATATATATATGATATATAATATATATATATATATATATTATATATATATATATACCGGAAGGGTGTATTTGATTCTCATAGTGGTGTTATGTTCTTGTTAACTTGGGCATGGCATAGCTGTGAGAACCAATGCAGATGGGTCTTTTGTGTGAACCCTCCGACGCCCAGCACGTGTATGTGATTTGTTAATGCATTCGTCATTAGCATTACCAACATGGCACTTTCTTTCAACCTTCTTTTTTCCCCTCATTTTTCATAAAATTTTCCAATTCCTTTTCAATCCACCCTCTTTATCACAGACATCCTATAACTCATATCCCTGTGTGTGGGGGAGAAGAATTGCCCACATCGTATGTTCTGCGTGTCGTAGGAGCCGACTAAAGGGAAGGTGATAGTTGGGTTGGTGGCTGCCTACTACCATCTATTTCTTGCAAGGAATGCTAATGAAGGCCTCGGAGAAGGTCGTGATCGCCGTAAACGGCGCCTTCTATCTTTCGGCGACTTGTATGAATCGTAATGAGTACATGGATATGTCAGAGGAATATGTTGAGGGAAGAGGAGAAGGTGATGGATGTATTTAGAAAGGGCTAATTTTTTGTTTTGCTCGCTGTGACTGAAACAAAGATGAAAGGAAATGAAGAAATTGGAGTGTGTGGTGTGAAAGTGTGTGTGCCTGGTTGTGGAATGAATGCAGAGAGGAAGAGAAGTGAAGTTTGCAATTTTGGGATGAGTGACCTGTGTACGAAGCTATGAGTAGACTTTGAGTGTGTGAAGTCTAGAATTCTAATGTTTAAGATTTTAAGTTTGAAAAAGGTCAAGGGTATGTGTGGTTGTTAAAGTATGGTCCATCTGAGGGAAACGTTTGAAGAGAGTACGATTTTTTTGGGATAATCTGAATGCATGTTCTGGATGGGGTGAGTACGGAGCTTCGATTGATAGTTTTTGGGGGACTGAATCGGTTGGATAGGAGGTGATCAAAAAGGATGGTATACACAGGTGTTTTGGGGTGGCGGGAAGAATCAATGAGAATGGTAGGAAGGTGATTGATTTCTGTGAAGAGAGAGTAGTATGTGTGTAAGGTAATACTTTCTTTAAACACAAGAGTATCCATAAGTATACTAGAGTTGGTGTGTAGGTAGAGGGTATCGTAAGTGAAAAGTATGATTGATTTAGTGGTTGGTGAAGAAGGAGATGTTTAAGTATGTGTTGTTGGATGTTAAATCAGTTAGGGTTTAGGAATGGGATTATCGATCATTATGTTGTTCTATGTAAAATTACGTTAGTGGGGGCTTGGATGGAAAGGAGAGGTGATACGAAAGGAATAGGCTAAAATTAAGAAGTGAGAAGTTAAGTGAGCAAGACAATAAGGATAGGTATGTAGGTAAGAGCGCTCGCTAGTAAAAGGGTTGAATGTGAACAAGTTGATAATGAAAAATCTGGGGCATAATGAGGAAGCAATTGTTTAGTAGTGCAAAAGGAAGTATGTGATGTGCTAAAGTAAGGAAGTAAGAAATGTTACAGTGAATGGGTGGAAATGAAGAGGTGATGAAAAGCGGTTATAAGGTAAAAAAGAACGTGGTTGAATGTACTAAAAGCAAATGAATGAAGACTCAAAAGAAAGATGCCTGGAATTATATATAAGGAGGAAAAAAGAATACTAAAAGGTGTATACGTAAGAGAAAAAAGAGGTAAATTGAACAGTTTGGAAAGGAGGGAATGAATGGGGACTTACAGGGAAATAGGAAGCTCTTCAGGAAAGAAGGCGAGAAAGGTTAAGAATGAGAATAAGGGGAATCTGATAAGAATAATGAATAGGGGACTGCGTCCGCTTCTTGTCATAACTGATGAAATGGGTGTGAGAGGAGTGGTGGAAAGAAACACTTCGAAAATCTGCACAATATATACAGTATGGAGAGGTGAATAGTGAATGTTGTGTGGGTTTGATGGGAAATGAGGTTATTATAAGGAGAGGGTAATGGGTAGAGTGAAAAGTTGAAGAATGGTAATCTGCAGGTATAGATGAAATTACTGGTGAATGATCAAGAACGGAGGCGAGATGGTGATTGATTGGATTTGAAAGTTGTGTAATAAAGCGTTTATAGAGGGTATAGTTCCAAGGGATTGGAGGAGAAAGGTAATAGTACCTTTATATAAGGTAAGGGAGATAAGGGAACTGTAGAAATTATAGGGAATAAGTTTAAACCCTGGTTGTAGGGAAGGTATATGCTGGTATTTTGGTCGAAAGAGTGCGTCCTGTAGTGACTGAAGGACTGATTTGGTTGAAGAAAAGGTGCGTTTAGGAGTGGTAGAGGATGTGGTGGATCAAATCTTTTACATTGAATACAAATGATTGAGAAAATGAGGGAGAAGAAGAATAAAATTGGTAATTTAAAAGTATGGATTTGCAACGGCGTATGATAGGGATTAATAGGGAAGGTTTATGGCGGTGTTAGTGTATATGGTTGTTGTGGTAGCTCTTGAATGGAGTCCAAAGTAAATGTATGCGAAGTGAAGCGTGTGTAAGAATAAATGTGTCAATGGTGATTGGTTTTAGGTTTAACAGCGGAGTAAGACAGGGTTGTGTTATGTTATCCTTGGTTATTCAATTTGTATAATGGATGGGGTTATGAAAGAATCGAAGGTGGGCGTGACAAGGAAATGGTGTTAGGATGGTGGAGAATGGAGATGAGTGGAGGGTGCCCTACCTATTGTATATGCGGATGATTTGGGTTTGCTGTGTGTGCGAATCTGAAGAGAGGTTTGAGAGGATTGGTAGAGAGATTTTGGCAGGGTGTTGTAAAAGGAGGGGCTTGAAGTAAACGTGGATAAGAGTAAGGTTATGGTTGTGAGTGAGAGACACTCCTCAGTGTGAAGTTATGTAGATGGTGAGCAGCAGCTGGAACAAGTGTCCTGAGTTTAAATATTTAGGGTATAATATTGGATGAGAAGGGAACGACGATGCAGAGTGCAGTAGGAAAGTTGTGAATAGGAGGAAGGTGGCTGGTGCAATTAAGTCGTTGGTAAATGTAAAGGACTAAGTCTTGAGTGTTCTAGGGTCTTACATGAGGGTTGTTGTTACCTGTGTTTATGGTATAGTAGTGAGACTATGGTCTGGAATAAGAAGTAAAAATCTAAAGTTCAATGTGTTTTTTCAGATGGAACATCGTAGAGGTGTGCTAGGTGTGAGAAAGAATTGATAAAGAGAGGAATGAACGTATTAGAGAGTGGTGTGTGGGTGGAAAGAAAGGGGTAAATGAGAGAATAAATGAAAGTATGTGAGATGGTTTGGTCTATGGAAGGTGAATGAATAGTTGGTTGGTTAACGCGAATGTATAGGTGGGGGGCGAAAGGAAAAGTGGGGGGGGGGGTGGGTTTAGGAAACCGACGCGGCGGGGAGACGCGAAGAAAAAGTGGATTGAGTCAGTAACAATGTTTGAAGGAGAAGAAAATCTGAGTTTGGTAGATGGCGAGAAGAAAGGTTGTATAACAGGAGTGAAGGCGGGGATTGTGAAGGGGGTATGGTTGTGGCCCACTGGGCCAAGGGATGGAACCCTTAAATTGACGATCTACCATAGTGAGGGTTCCCCAATCGCTGTCCCATGAAGCTTAAGGGTGGATTTTCTGACTGCGATGGGTTCCACTAATTTATGGTACTGAGGGGGCGGTAAGGCTGGGCTTTCTTTTCGACTTGTGTCAATGTTCTTCTACTGCTTTTCTTTTCCGATGCCCCGTCGCGCACCTTACTCCCATTCTTGGGAAGAATATAAGGAAGATGAAGAAGAAGAAGAAATATATAATATATATATATATATATATATATATATATATATATATTATATAATATATATATTGATATATTTATTTACACTAGTATAAACGTAATATATATATTATATATATATATATATATATATATATAATATATATATATTTTCTTTCTTTTTTATCTACCTTTTTTCCCAAGATTGGAGTAAGGTGCCTACAAAGCTGAAAAAGAAAAGCAGTAGAGAATAATGACAAAATGTCGAAAAGAAAACCTCAGCACTTACCGCCCCCCTCTGTACATTAATTAAGTGAAAACTCGTCACGACAAAAAAATCCACCCTAGACTTCATGGGACCCGGACGGACCCTCACTAATGGTAAATCGTCAATGTAAGGGTTACATCCCTTGGCCAGGTGGGCCCACAACCATGCCCCCATACAAAACCCCGCCAATTCTCTCCTATCATGCACCTTTATTCTCGCCTCTGCCAAACTCACATTTCTCTCCTTTCAGACATTCGGTCACCGACTCAATCCACTTTCCTTCGGTCTCCCAGCGGTTGGTTTCCACACACTTAAAACTATAGCATTCCCTAACCACCAGACTATCAATTCATCAATTTCACATGACCAAACCATCTCACATACTTTCATTTATTCTCTCATTTACCCCCTTTCTTCACACCATACAACTCTCTAAATTAAGTTCATTCCTCATTTTATTAATTCTTCTCACAACCTAGCATGCGCTAGATGTCCATCTGAGCACATTGAAATTTAGATCTATACTTCTTATTCCCAGACCATAGTCTCACTACCATACAATAACACAGGTAACACATACCCTCATGTAAGACCCAAGCGCAACTCAAGATTAGTCCCTTTAACATTCACCAACGATTTAATTGCCCCAGCAACCTTCCTGCCATTCACAACTTTCCTACTACAACTCTGCATCATCCGTTCCCTTCTCTATCCAACACATACCTCTAAATAATTTAAACTAGACACTTGCTTCCAAGCTGCGCACCATCTAACATAACTTCACACTGAGGAACTGTCCTCACTCACAACCATAAACCTTACTCTTATCCTACGTTTACTTTCAAACCCCTCCTTTTACCATACCCTGCCAAATCTCTCTAACCAATCCTCTCAAACTCTCTTCAGATTCGCCACACGAAACAACATTCCGCATAGAATAAGTAGGGCACCCTCGCACTCATCTCCATTCTTCATCATTTTAATCACCATTTTACCTGCCATCCTCACCTCGAATTCTTTCATAACCCCATCTAAATACAAAATTGAATAACAATGGAGACATAACACAACCTTGTCTCACTCCGCTATTAATCCTAACCAATCACCATTGACCACCATTGTTATTTTTACACACGCTTCACTATCGTCATACACTTTTGATTTCCATTGAAAAGCCTACCACCAACACCATATATCATAATACCTGCCATAAAGCTTCCTTATTAACTCTATCATCACGCCTGTTTGCCAAATCCATAAAACATATATAATATATATATATATATATATATATATATATATAATAATATATAATATATATATTATATAATATATATATATATATATATATATATACAGTATATATATATATATATATATATATAATATATATATATATATATATATATATTATATATGTAATATATATAATATTATATATTATATTATATATAATATATATATATATATATATATTATATATATATATATATATATATTTCTATATATATAATATATAATATATTATATATATAATATATATATATATAAATATATTATATATATATATATATATATATATATATATATATTATATATATATATATATATATATATATATATATACGGAGCCTATTATTCGAATTAAAGCAATAAACATTAAAATAGCATACTCTACCTCAAAAATATTTAGAAACCTCTTCATACCTTAATTGCCGGTGAATACTGCTCAAGGGCGACATTTGGAGGTCCTTGATTAAGAGCTGCTTCTTCTTTCTTCTTTGATGAGGACTTGCGACTTGACGATGAAGATGAAGAGCTAGATTTACTCTTGTTACTCCCACTTCGTAGTTTTAACTGATGCATCATTTCTACATAAAACAATCAATTTCATCTTTGCATAAACATTTTCATATAAAGTTTAATATAAAAGCTAACTCCAATATTTAAAAATGAGGGAAAAATTAATGTTAGTTTACTAAAACAGCTCAACAAACAAAAACTTATATTAAACTACTTTTATAAAAGTTTCATAAAAATTTATGAGTATAAAATTTAAAAACTTTCTTCTCGATATATTTATTCTATTATAAAACAACCTATTTATAGAGATACATTAAATACTAGCTCAATAAAAACACAAAATCTTAACAAGAACAACACAATATAAAAAAAAAACTCGAGATAAGTGAAAACACTTTCTATCTAATCATTATTCCGCATTTTTATTTAAGGATATTTACCTAACTCCTTCTCCGATCTACTTTTATGTAGATAAACCCACAATTTTCTGGAAGTATCAAACTTGACACAAGGATCTTTTTCGTTTTGAAGTCTATCAAGAGCTCCAGAGACAACGTTATTCAACGTGTTTTCCAAACTCTGTGAATTGATTGTTACTAAAAACTGAGATTCTTTAAGCAGTTCACAAATATCCACTTTCGTTCCTTCACTGTTTGGAAGCCTGGCAACAGCATCCCACACTAAAAATTATTATTATTATTATTATTATTATTATTATTATTATTATTATTATTATTATTATTATTATTATTATTATTATTATTATTATTTTAAAGGTAAGTACTCCACACCTAAAGATAAAATAGTGACATAAGGTGGTCGATCAGGAGTAAGCAACAGATGTCCACGAGCTTTGGTAGTTGAGGTGGTTTGCTGTGTGTACACGCCCTTGACTGGTCCAATCACACTATCGAACCCATTTAATCTGAGAAAAAGAAACCACACACCAAAAATAATGAACTATAAACAAAAAATACTTAAAATTAAAGAAAAAAAAAACAGCATGCCAAGAAATATATATACAGATCAATTAAATTCAGATAAACATAAAGGAAAGTTAGAAACTGCATTTTATTATTATTATTATTATTATTATTATTATATTATTATTATTATTATTATTATTATTATTATTATTATTATTATTATTATTATTATTATTATTATTATTATTATTATTATTATTATTATTATTATTATTATTGGACAATGTAAAATATGCTTTTTGAGAACAGTCATGAAACATTACCTGAATGACTCAATTTATAAAACTTTTCTAATTTTTATATGATTTATAACTTTTCTTTATATATATACTATATATATATAATATATATATATATCGTATATATATATTATATATATATATATATATAATATATATATATATAATATATATATATATATATATATATATATATATATATATATATATATATTTATATATATTATGTTGCTTTATGTAACATTAAGTTAGTGGGTGTTTAGATGGAAAGGAAGGTGATAAGGAAGGAAGTGGGAAGAATTAAGAGTGAGAAGTTAAGTGAACAAGGTAATAAGGATAAGTATTTATGAACCCTTGCCAATAAATCAGTTGAATGTGAACAAACTGGACAAATCTGAAAGCAAATAAAGGAAGCGTTTGTTAGTAGTGCAAGAGAAGTATGTGGATGTGCTAAAGTAGGCAGTAAGAATGTTAAGAGTGAGTGGTAGAATAAAGTTGTGATGCAGGCGGTTAAAAGTAAAAAAAAGAAGTGTGGCTGAATGTGCTAAAAGCCAATGAAGAAGAGGTCTCAAAAGAAAGGTGTTTGTAAAAAATTGACCCACACATCCTCTACCACTTCTAAATGCATAATTTCTTCACCAATCAGTCCTTCAGTCACTCGACGTACTCTAATAACAAAATACCATCATACATCTTAGCTACAACACTCAATAAACTAATTCCCCTATAGCTCCTATAGTTCCCCATATCCCTCTTAACCCTTATATAAGGGTACTATTACCGCTCTCCTCCAATCCCTCCGAACTATACCCTCCATAAACGCTTTATTACACAACTTCCAAATCTAATCAATCAACATCTAGCCTCCGTTTTTGATCATTTCACCAGTAATTTCATCTATACCTGCAGATTTACCATTCTTCAACTTTCTCACTCTACCATTACCTCCTCATTGCTAATGACCTCATCCCCAAAATACCTATTCCTTCTTACACCATCAAACTCACACACATTCACTATCACCTCTTCATTACTGCCAATGTTATTCAGATTTTCGAAGTGTTACCTCCACTGTCTCCTCACATCCATTTCAACAGTTACGAAAGCACCATCCCTATTCATTATTCTAAGCGAATTCCCCTTATTCTCATTCTTAACCTTTCGCGCTTCCTTCCAGAAGAGCTTCCTATTCCCTTGTAAATTCCCATTCATAATCCTTCCAAACTGCTCATTTACCACTTCTTTCCTCTTATATATTTATATATGCATCTTTAAGTATTCCTTTTTTCCTCCTTATATAATTCCAAACATCTTTCTTTTGAAAACTCATCATTGTCTTTTAGTACATTCAACCAAGCTTCTTTTTTACCTTTAACCGTTTGCATCACATCTTCATTCCACCACTCACTGTTAACATTCTTACTTTCTACATTAGCACATCCATGAGATGTTTTAGATGTGAGAAGAATTGATAAAATGAGGAATGAATGTATTAGAGAGTTGTGTGGTGTGAAGAAAGGGGTAAATGAGAGAATAAATGAAAGTACGTTGAGATGGTTTGGTCCTGTGGAAAGGATGGATGATAGTTAGTTGGTTAGGTGGATGTATATTGGGGAGTGGGAAGGGAATCGACCGGCTGGGAGACCAAAGAAAAAGTGGATTGAGTCAGTAAAGTAATGCCTGGATGTAAAAATGTGAGTTTGGCAGAGGCGAGAAGAAAGGTGCTTAATAGGAGTGAATGGCGGGATTTTGTGAGGGGGTATGGTTATGGCCCATTTGGGCCAAGGGATGAACCCCACATTGACGAGATGCCATAGTGAGGTTCTGTCGCGGTACCGTGAAGCTCTAGGGTCGATTTTTCGACTGCGACGAGTTCTCACTAAAAGGTATAAAGGGGGCGGTAAGGCTGAGCTTTCTTTTCGACTTGCGTCATATTCTTCTACTACATTTCTGTTTCCGGTGCATGTTACGCACTTTACCCTCACATTTTGGGGAGAGAAGGTGGATAATAATAATAATAATAATAATAATAATAATAATAATAATAATAATAATAATAATAATAATAATAATAATAATAATATATTATTATTATTATTATTATTATTATTATTATTATTATTATTATTATTATTATTATTATTATAAATTGTTTGTCTGTGATGGTGGATATCTTTGTTATTTATGATGTCAGTGCCGGCTATGGTTCATCATCATCATCATCCTTTTCCCGGATTGGGGTATGGTGCGTCGCTTGCACCGGAAACAGAAAAGAATTAGAAGAATATGACCAAAGTCGAAAAGAAAGCCTCCCCCCACTTACCGTCCCTTTTATGCTCTTAAGTGAGAACTCTTCGCAGTCCAAAAAAACCCACCCAAGGGATTCCCCGAGACCGTGAAGGACCCTCACTGTGGCATCTTGTCAATGTAGGGGTTATCACCTGGGCCAAGCCCACAACCATACCCCAAAACCCCACCATTCATTCCTATTATGTACCTTTCTTCTTGCCTCTGCCAAACTCACATTCCTCTCATTCAGGCATTCTTTTACAGACACAATCCACTTTTCCTTCGGTCTCCCAGCCAGTCAATTCCCAGCACACTCACCACTATACATTCGCTTAACAAACCAACTATTATCCATCTTTTCCATATGACCAAACCATCTCAATGTACTCTCATTTTTCTCTCATTTGCTCCTTCTTTACACACACCACAAAACTACTTAATGCGTTCATTCCTCATTTTATTAATTCTTCTCACATCTAACACGCCCCTAAGATTGTATATCTGAACACACACACACACACACACACACACACACAATATATATATATATATATATATATACTATATATATATATTATATATATAATATATATATATACATATATATATATATATATAAATATTATATATATTATATATATATATATATATAATCAGATTGTGTAAAAAAAAAAATAGTGGATGAGGTAATTTATTATACTCTCATTTATTTCTTCACAACTTCACTAAATATTTTTAATCAAAATTATTGTTGCCAAACATTTTCTCAAATTAACTGTCCATGATTAGCAGAAGGTATTTAATTTTAATTACACCATATCATATCAGTCCTTAAATAAAATCATAAATGTATGATAACATCTGATTACTAATCTTAGTAACTGCAGATAGTGTTGCGAAAGTGTTTACCCTAAAATGTCGTGGATGTTGACGAAAATATTAAAGATGAAATTTTCTATTTTGAAGAGGATTTGAAGAAGAAATGGTAGAAAAGTTTTTAAAAACAGAGAAGTGAAGAATTATTTTTACATTTCTGAGAAATCATATTTGAAGTTTTTTCAATTAATATATATTTCCTCATTCCAGGTAAAATATTATATACCATAATGAATTTGTTCACAATTAATTAAATGTTTTTGGGTTAATTTTAGTGTTAATAACAAACAAACCAGTCCTCTAAAATTATATTAAGGAATAACAATCGGCTTAAAACAAGGAAAAACAAATTTAAATTTTGAGGTAACTGCTTTGATTGTTGTATATATCAATTCTTGTTTGCGTGGTTGATCGGGCCCTCGTATGCGATGCTCTAGTGTTTGTATATATTTTTAAGCAATTTAGAATACAAATATATGTAGACAAGTGGATAAATAACTAAAACACACGAGGTAAAATACAAAGTTAGTGTTTGCTTCCTTCGTGTAGTCTTTTTATTTAATTTTAATTCAGTTTTAATGTTACGTGAAATATATGCGGATGCAAATGGAACATATTTGACATTAGAAGATACTGACCTGTAAGTAAAAGCTTTATGTGGTTGAGAATAACGTCTTCTTTCCTGTTCATGATATTCAGACTTGGGAAGACCCTCTTCAATTGGAGACGCGAGCTTTAAGCTCCAATTATTCAAAGGCTGAGAAGTAGTCAGAGCAGTGCCTTTCATTTGAAGTGGTAAAGGTGGTTTGTGATCTTCAACATCAATTCCAATCATAACAGAATCTTTGGGCCATATGCTTGGAATATTATCCCTAACAAGTATAAAAACTGAATAAAAAAATAGCTTAGTATAGTAACATAACTTACATAGCCAGAGTATAACAAATAAATAAACATACAAGTGTAGGAAAATTTGATACACCATCTTTCAATGTTAACTTAAGCACAATTATGTTCACCCAACTGAAAACCAATTCCTGTACAGAAAATTTTTACAACTGAATTTTTTTTTTTCTTTTTTACATAAAAGTAAATTCAGAAACATTTACAAATTAATACCTGTTTGAAAGCCAATACTGACAAAGAGGTTCAAGGTTTGCATCAGAATCTCTCCCTGCCCCAATCCACTGAAAATATTTCAGAGTACTTTTGTACTCAATAAATGGTACGAAGTCTGGGAGAAGATACTCTATAAGGAAAAATAAGTAACTAAATTAGTGAAAATAATAATAATAATAATAATAATAATAATAATAATAATAATAATAATAATAATAATAATAATAATAATAATAATAATAATAATAATAATAATAATAATAATAATAATGAACGCCGCCTCGTGGCGCAGAGGTTGAGTCGCCCACTTTCAAACGAGAGGACGCTGGTTCAAATCCTCCGCGTAGCAGTTAGTTTTATCTACCTGGG
>JABUQX010029105.1:52500-57500 GCA_015478945.1 Trachelipus rathkii
ATCCCCTACCATACCATATCCTTAATGCAAGCCAATTGCAACCAAAATCCACCATAAAGTTTTACAACACAGTGACAAACCATCACTTTGGTATCCCGTAAGTGTCAGGGTTCATCCCTTGGCCCATGCCCAGAACCATACCACCCCCATCTCCCAAAACCCCATTAGTCACTCCTATCACGCATCTCTATTCTCACCTCTGCGAAACTCACATTCCTTTCCTTCGGGCATTCCTTTACTAACTCAATCCACATTTTCTTCAGTCTCCCAGCTGGTTGATTCCCAGCACACTCACCACCATACATCCTTTTAACCAACCGACTATCATCCATCCTTCCCATAACCAAACCATCTTAATACACTCTCGTTTCTTCTCTCATTTACGCCTTCCTTCACACCACACAACTCCCTAACACGTTCATTTCTCCTTTTATCAATTCTTCTCACACCTATCAAGCCCCAAAGATTATGTATGTTGCTACCAGTATTAACGTATAGTAGTGAAACTATGGCTTGGAATAAGTTATAGATCTATAACTTATTCCAAGCCATAATTTCACTACTATACGTTAATACTGGTAGCAGCATATCTTCATGCAAAACTCTAGAGTACTAAAGGATTAGTCCCTTTGTATTCACCAGAGTACTAAAGGATTAGTCCCTTTGTATTCACCAAGGACTTAATTGTACCAGCCACCATCCTATTATTCACCATTTTCTTACTACACTCTGCATCATCCATTTCCTTTTCATCCAACATATAACCTAAATGTGTAAATTCCGATACTTATTCCAATTTTTTTTTCTTTTTTACATGTTGGCAGCACTGTCTTCAGTCACAACCATCACCTTACTCTTATCAACATTTACTTTCAAACCCTTCTTTTTACACACACTGCCAAACCCCTGTTCCAATCATCTCAAACTTTCTTCAGATTCACCTAACAAAACCAAATTATCAGCGTAAAATAAGCAGGGCACCATCCACTCCCTTCCATTCTTCTTCAGTCTAACACCTAACATCAGTCTAAAAAGATCAGGAAAGTTGAATTGGGTGATGATTTGAAATGCGTACATTTGTTGGAAGGCGCGGATGTGACTGAAAATTAGAGACAAATGGTGTTGGCATATTGCGGGAAAGGAGCATGGGAGTTTAAGGCAAATTAGGATGGTTTGTTAAATTTTAATGTATGTGAAGGTGTGGGGATAGAAAATTTAGAGAAATGACTGGTGTACTGATTAGGGATAGAAGAGAACAAGTACATGGTGGAAGGCGTATGAATCGGAAGAACACATACGGGCAGGTGACGCATTGTGTGGTTTGTAGGTCACTTTATAATTTTGGAGCTGAATGTCCTGAAAGGGTAAGGGGAGTTTCAATAGGAAGTAATGAAGAATGGAAAAAGGTAATAATGATGTTGGTAGAGGGTGAAGAATGATAGCAGAAGTAAGAAGCTATGGGGGGGGAGAGGGGAAATAAGAGGTTTAGAAGAGCAAGATGGACGAATGAACAGATCAGAGTTGGTAGGAGTGTATATCTGAATGAAAGTATGTACGGGAAGAAAGAAAAAGAAATGTATGAATATGAGGAATTTAGTGCTATTGTTGAACTGGATGTTCGAAGAATGTGACTGGCGAGAAAGTGACGTAGGCGTGTGGTAGGGATTATGTTTAATTATAAATGAGTATAGCAAAGGAGTCTATGGAATGGATAAATGTGAATTATGTTTTTGGGTATAATATACCTTGTTGCATAAGAGGGAGATGCTTTTTGTTATGAATGGAGGTTGTAAATGGTGATATGCAGTGGTTACTGAGTTATGAATCTTTGCAAAAATTAGATGTCAATATAAATTTGAGAACAAATGAGTTGACTATAAGGAAATTGGGTAGTTTGAAGGTCGGATGTAAGATGAGTAGCAAAGTGCATTTTAAGGTGGGCTTACGGGAAGGAATAAGGAAAATTATCTAGTGGGTAAGGGATACCAAGGGGATGCTGCAAAGGGAAGGTGATAGAAAGCGCATGGTTCATAAGCTTCATTTGCAGCTTGGTCATTCTAGCAAAGGGAGGTTAGTGGATTTAATCCTGGTTACGTGGTGATGAGATTAAGAGTGAGGGATGGAAAAGAATAAAAGGTTGCATAGAAACTTTGAGTGACGAGAGTGAGATCTATGTGAAATATAGGAAAACCCCTAGAAGGTCAGTTGTGGGGTTTCCACTAGCAAAAGGGTTTAATGAAACTGTGGCAATGGATCTTGGTGAAATTAATGGACAACGTTTTTGCTTTGATTGATTTGGGTAAGAGGTATTGTCAAGCGGCTTGGGTGAGGAGTAAGGAACCGAAAGAAATTGTTGAAAAGGTGTTGGAAAAATGGATCAGTATATATGGGGCAAATGAGAGTGATAACGGGTTAGAATTTCAGAATAAGGAAATGAAAAATTTGTGTGAAAGGTTTAGTACGATTCAATGGGCGGCTGCTGCTGAAAGTCCTTGAAGTAATGGTCAATGTGAGAAAATGGTGGAATTGTTGAAGAATTCAATGAGGAAGATGAAAGATGGGGGTGCAAATAAGAATGTATGTTTGATCTGGTCAGTGGCAGCCAGGGTTGGCATGAGTGGGCCCGACCCGAAAAAACCCACCCGGGGTTTTTTCAAAAAAGTCCACTTGAAAAAACCCGCTATTTTGCCCACTTGGGTTTTTTCAAAAAAAAATTCAGAATAATTGCATGTAAAAATAGTAAAACAAAAATGAAAATATTAGAAATTATACTCTTTTACTTAGTGAAATGTTTATAAACTCATTTTAATTCATTTGTTGAAAGAAATATATATATATATATATTATATATATATATATATAATAATATATAATATATATATTATATATATATATTATTATATATTATATATATATAATATATATATAAATAATATATATATATATATAATATATATATATATATTATATATATATATATATATATATATATATATATATATATTATATATATTATATATATATATATATTATATATATATATATATATATATATATATTATACTATATATATTATATATATATATATACCGGTTATACTAAATATATATATATAATATATATTATATATATATTATATATATATTTAATATATATATATATATATATAATAATATATATAATATATATATATTATATTATATATATATACTATAATATAAATTATATATATATATATAATATATAATATATTATATATATATATATATATATATATATATAATATAATTATATATATATATATATATATAATATATATATATATAATATATAATATATATATATTGAGCCTTGTCCAAAAGTGGACCTGCTAGATTTTTTCGAGATGGTGAGGAGTAACCAGGTCTTAAGGTTTGTATCATTTCAACAAAGTACTTCAATTCAACACTTAAAAATAACACTTAAAAATGAGACGTTGTTAGCAATAAAAAAAAAATGATATTTTTGTCAAGAAATTCTTTTTGTGCAGTTGTCATTTTAATGGTATATTTAGACAAATCCTTTTGAGTTTTTGATGTGTCAGATAGAGATAACCATGTTTCATTGTTAATGTCTTGCAGCCATCGAAAATTGCTGAATCCCTTTCTTCTAACCATCTGTAAGAATCTATCTTTCAGACGGTTGTATTAGCACTTGATTCACTAGATTTGCCAGAATATGACAAGCTCTTACAAGATTTTTTCCGATGCACTTTTATTCTTTCAATTTTATTGCTAATTGTATCACTGTAATATTTACATTTTACTTTGCTGGTGCCTTAGACATTCAGAACCTCAGTCCATTCATTTCCTAGTTTTCTTCTGGATCCAAGAGTCTTTGGCATTACTGTTATAATCAAACTTATAATAACTTAACAAAATTGAAAACAAACAATTAAATTAATATGAAATTGCAGTTATTGCTGAAAAGGAAAGGAAAAATGAAAAAACCCAATTTTCCCCGGTTTTTTTCGGGTTTTAGATGAAAAAACCCGAAAAACCCCGGGCCCACTGGGCTTTTTCAAAAAAAGTGGTTTTTTTGCCAACCCTGGTGGCAGCGAAAAATAGTTTGCTGAATAGGAGTGGGTTTTCCCCCAATCAATTGGTTTTTGGAAAAATGTGAGCTTGCCGAATTATACCAGAGGAAGATGCTAGCATGGGTATTTTGGGAATTGAAAATTGTAAAAAATGCCCACCAAACGTAAGAAATTTCCTTAATTCTGTAAGGTTGCTATTTCCCGTGATTGCCGAATTTTGGACGTGCTTACGCAAAAATGTAAACAAACAAAATGGAGGCGTGGTAGGCTTTAAATCTAATTTCTTCCAAATCGATAAACTTCATCACAATAGTTGATCAATTATTTGTAATATAAACCATGTTATTTTTTTATATCTGTTTATTCCAAATCCACGTGCTTCATTACAACAGCTGATTCCAATTGTTTGTAAACAAAAGTAAATCTAGTAAAGAAATAGCGGTCGATTATGCACGAAATTCGTGCTAAAACTGGGTAAGCATTTCTTATCGAGCGTAAGCACAAATGACAAAAACGGTCTAAGCAAAATATTAACAAAAGTTTTCGAGTAATTTACGCTATAAATATATGGGGATTTGTCTCCAACAAACAGTTCCATCATTAGAACGGTTTGATAAAAATCTTACACACAAATATTTATCATAGGCCTATTTTAACAGGTCACAAACATAAAAGTATCTAACCTCACATCTTCTAATGTAGATGAAGCCGGAGAGGCACAAAATCCATCTTTGGCCATCATGTCCATGTCGTGGTTTGTTGTTGTCGTAGTTGTCTCTCCATCTGATGACAGGGAATCTGAAGAAAGTTCTTTCTTTATACTAGTAACATCAAGTGGCATCTGAATAACGTTTTCATTATTAAGTGAACTCGTTAGTAGCTTAGAATTCTTCTTGTTAGGCGTTTTCTTAATTGAATTGGAGGG
>JABUQX010029105.1:65000-67554 GCA_015478945.1 Trachelipus rathkii
CTTGTTCTTAGGGAACCCTCAACTTTTAAGAAATAAAAGACGAACAGAACTTTGTATCATTTAATTAAGGACGTTTTCGAGTTTATCCAACCCATCATCAGCTAAAAACAAATTAAAAATTACAAAAATATTATGAAAGTTAAAATTATAAATAATAGAAAAAAAACTTAGAATAAAATATAACTAGTAAAAAAATAATAATAATAATAACTATAATAATAAAAATAAACAATAATAATGAAAATATCCATAAAATAACCAATAATTAATAATTACAATGAGAGAACGCAAGCGCAACAGAGACTTTTGATTATAATAAAATAATAATAATAATAATATATATAAATATATAATAAAAAAATTTATAGTAAGAGAGAACAAAAATAGCAAAAAAAATAATAATACAAATAAAATAAAATTATATAAAACAAAACCTTTATTTATTACCTGTTTAGTTGACAGTCTTGTGAAGAATGTACAAAAAATAGCAAAAACAACTGCTTATATACTAGAAAATTGGTTGGTTGGTACATTTTAAAAAATAAATATAAATATACATTTGGCACAATAGAGTTAATAAAAATAATTACACAGTGATTAAAACAGGATTATTAAAGTAATATAAATAAATAAATTAAAATCAAAAATTAAAACAAAAATAATTTAATTGAGGAGCCATCTGAGTTAAGTTGCGGCTTTGTACTATGTATAAACAGGCTCTCGAGAATCCGTCGTTCAAGTAAACCTGACGCCGAAGACAACACCTTGAAGCTATCCTTTGAGATGTCATGATGGCTGTCTGAAGAGTGGGTCCTGATAGCAGAGTTTTCGGGTGAAGTTAATGGTCTATTTGTTCTATATGAAAGACCCAGATGTTTTGAAATCCTCAGCTGCAGCTGTAAGCCAGTCTGGCCTACATAACGGGCTTTACAAGCAGATAGATGGTATGGCAATGGGCTCACCACTTGGTCCCACTTTTGCCAATGCATTTTTGTGCTACCATGAGAGATCTTGGTTGGAGAACTGCCCCTCAGATTTTAAGCCATTACTCTATAGAAGGTATGTTGATGATTGTTTTTTGATTTTTAGAGAACAAAGTCATGCCTTACAATTTTTAGACTACCTTAACATTCAACATCAGAATATTAGGTTTAGTATGGAGGAGGAGAATGAGAACTCATTGCCCTTTTTAGATGTCAGAGTGCACCGTACAGTAGGTGGCTTTTCTACTTCCATCTATAGAAAGCCTACCACAACTATGCTTGGTACCAATTTTTTCAGCTTCCTTCCTCTGAGTGCCAAGTTGTCTGGACTGTCATGCCGAATTTTTAGAGCTTACAAACTTTCAACATCTTGGGTAAATTTTCATAAAGAAGTTCAATTTTTAACTCAGTTTGCTAAATTCAATTTATTTCCAGAGCAACTATTTTATAGACTTGTTAACAAATTCTTAGAAGACCTTTTCCGCCCTAAACAGCCAAATGTGGATTCATCATTGCAAGTAGTTTATCTAAAAGTTCCTTACTTCGGTCCCAACACTCCGAAGCTCGTTAAAAACATTCAAATATCAATTTCTAAAGTTTTTCCATCTTATAAAATAATTTTTATACTTGTCAATGATTTTATAAAATGAATAGTTTTTTCAGAATGAAGGATATTCTACCGGCTCATTTGAGGTCCTCAGTTATTTATTCCTATTCTTTGTGGCGGACTGCCAAGCCCGTATGTAGCAGACTGGCTTACGCTGCAGCTGAGGATTTCAAAACATCTGGGGTCCTTTCTATCAGAACAATAGACTTAACTTCAACCCGACACTCTGCTCTCAGGACCCACTTTCAGACAGCCATTCAGACAATATCTCAAAGATAGCTTCAAGGGTTTGTCTTCGGCGTCAGGTTTACTTGAAACGACGGATTATCGAGAGCCTGTTATACATAGTACAAGCCGCAACTTAAACTCAGATGGCTCTCAAATTAAAATTATTTTTGTGTTTTCACAATTTTTTGATTTTAAATTTATTTATTTATTTAAAAGAAATATTCCAGTTTTAAACCCTGAGTCAAGTTTCCTAAACTCTATTGGTTGCCAAATGTATTTTCAGATTCGCTGTTTGACTTACCAACAAACCCAATTTCTAGTATATACACAGTTGTTTTTTGCCATTTTGTACATTTTCACATAAGACGTCAACTAAACAGGGTAATATATAGGTATAGTTTTTAAAACTTATTCAAAATTTTAATTGTTTTTATATTTTTTTTACTATTTTTGTTCTTTTTTACTGGTAATATTAATATTATTATTATTATTATTATTATTATTATTATTAATTTATTATTATTATTATTATTATTATTATTATAAATTTTTAAAATATTATTATTGTTATTAATTATTAATTATTGGTATTATTATTAATTAATATGGTTATTTGTTTATTATTATTATATTATTATTTTTATTATTATTATTATTAATTATTAATTTATTATTATTATATTATTATTTATTTTATTATATTATTAATTTTAATTTTTTAACTTTCATAATATTA
>JABUQX010029106.1:10000-17500 GCA_015478945.1 Trachelipus rathkii
AAAGAGCGGGTGTTCAGGAGACCCTTCCCGGAGGGGGGAAATAGTCCTACCCTGTCGTTTCCCGGAAGGCTGAGAGACCCCCCGACTCCTGCCATCTTTGCGGTTTACCCTTGGGTATTCCTTTAGTTAAAAAAAAAAAAAAAAGTTTAAACTGACGGAGTCGTAAAACGTAACAGGTCCTATATATTTTTAATCATGTCCGCCACCCCTTAAATTGATTGTTAGGATCATATACTAGAAATATATTTAAAAAAAAAACAAAAAAAAATATCAAAACTGACGGAGTCATATAACATAAAAGTCATATATATATATATATATATATATATATATATATATATATATATATATATATATTATATGTGTATTATATAATTATATAGATATAAAAACCATAGTGGGTATATATATATAATATAGATATATATATATATATATATATTATATTGTTATCGGACGGATAACAACAGATTATAAGCTGCGTTTCCAGAAGCCCGACTGCAGCCCGGGCGGGCACACAGGCGCACATGCATCGTTTCCAGAGCCCGTTTGCGCACTTCTACGTCACGCAAACGTCACAGTCAGGCGCCCGTTGTTAAATCCTCGATTTCGGGAATTAATAAACGGGCGGGCTGCGGAAGGATACTTTGTTTACAAACAAATTTCTTTACAAAAACCATGTCGGAAAATGGCTTGCCAAAATGTTTTTTAATATTTTGTTAACTTTTAAAATTAGGTTAATCTAAATATATTCGTATCATTTCATAAAATAGATACATATAAGCATAAGAGTATTGTTTACAATTGTCAGCTGATCCGACGGGCGCGCTCGGCCGTTTCCAGGTACTCAAATTTCCTGTTCTCTGATTGGTTAATGTAATTTTTTTCAATTCGAAACGTTTCCGAGTCGATTTTGCACACGGGATGCACTCGAGCTTCTGGAAACGCAGCTATAGACTTCGCTAATTAAGCCACCTTGCTACCAGTTTATCCTTAGGGTCCGTTTTCAAGGGTCACAAGGAAAGAAGTGAGACGTTTTGTTAAATATAATTTACAAATGATATATATATATATAATATATAATATTATATAGGTGATGATATATATATATATATATTATAGTATATTAAATATATATATATAATATAATATATATATATATATATATATATATATATATATTATTATAGGTCAGCCTCCCGAAAGCATCATGCATGTAACTAAAAACTATAACAGCTACAGGAAAATAAATAACATTTTATTAATCAGGAAACATTTTTAATCCACGAAATTTGAAAAAAAAATTAATAAACGCTTTTGAAAATTTAAAATAGTTAAAAATTTTGAAAACTTGTATGATATTACCGTTTTCTGAGAATACGAAGAAGCTCGAGTACACCGAGTGAGCACGCAAAGGTGCCAAATGTTGAATTTTTTATTCTTTTTTAACTAAAGGATATCCCACGGGTAAACAAAAACGATGGATAGAGTCGGGTTTCTCGGCCTACCTGGGGACGACGGGGGGACTTTCGTCCCCCCTCTTGTTCTCCGTCGGCTCGAACCCAATTAAAAAGGATAATAAAAAGAAAAAATAACATTTTCTCCAAAGCGTAAAATAAAATTATTTGGTAACTCTTGCTCTCGTGATAGTATGCAAGGGATTTTCAAGGTCGATCACACCTGTAAACGCTTGCACATCTAAGATTTTTATACTAGTATTTTAAGGTGTTATTTAATAAATTATTTAGATAAAATAATTTTTTTTTTAAGTTTCATTCGATGAAATTGCTTGCTAAAATCAAAAATGTTATTTTTTTTCCTGTAGCTGTTATATTTTTTTAGTTACATGCATGATGCTTTCGGGAGGCTGGCCATATATATATATATATATATATATATCATTTATATATATTATATATATATTATATATATATATATATATATATATAGTATAATATATATAATAGATATATAATATATATATATATAATATAATATATATATATATATATATATATATATATATATTATATAATATTATATATATATATTTCCCCTTTACCTAACTAACTAACTAACTAACTAACTAGATAGCTCAAAAATACCCAAGTTAAGAAATATATAAACGTAAATTACGACACAAATATATACATTAAATAAATAACAAAATAAATGAGGACAAATACTTTCATTATTAAATTAAATTATACACAAATTCGGAACTACTTGTACTTTGGTGTTTTCCAAGCCAGTGTTGGCTATGCTGTTCACTCCAGCGAACCCACAGGTGTAGTGTAGACTTCCCAAAGCCGTAACCGATATTCAAGTTATCCGTCACCCTTATGATGAGACCAAGTGACCCAAGCTCCAAGTAATGTCTCTGCCAAGATTGAAACTCCTACTGCGGTGCTCCGGGTTACACCCATAGTAACGCTCCAGTGACGTCTCGATGATATTATAAGTGCTCCAGGGCACTCCGATACTCTAGTGGATGGAAACCCACCAGGTCCACCAAAGGTCATCCAAACAAACGGGGCCGACCTTTCTCTTGTTCAAGCACCGTACCGGATACTTGCTCCACACGATTCCGACCGATGTTGTGTCCTACACTGACATTTTTCACCTGATTCCGCATCTGACAGAAGCAGAAGAGAGAGGGATCCACGCAGCGACGACAATGACTCCAGCAGAGTTGAACATGAGTGGGAGAAGAAGAGAATCACAGTTGAGAAGAAACTCCGATAAGGCACGACCGGCGAGAGAGAGAGAGATGAGATGAGAATGTAGAGGGGGAAAAGAGAGGAATCGCAGAAGCAGACGGATAGCAAGAAGAGAATTAGAGAGAGGAGATCAGTCAGACAATCGTAAAGAGCAGAAAAGAAATAACCGAGGAAGAGAGAGAAGAAGAAGGAGAGGAAGAAGAGGGAGAGGCGATTGTGCGGGACCTGGAACGTAGATCGAAATACTGCTAAAATCCTTCCAACAAATTCTCTCCCAGTCGTTATCTCCATATTTCAATACGAAAAACTTTGAGGCAAACGTCTCAGCAGAAAAAAAAGACGAGCAAGAATAGGAAAGCGAAGAAGACGCAAGAAGGGAAGAGAAGGAGGGGAAGGTAAGCACCTTATAAGAGAGTGGAGTGAAAAATGCAAAATTTAATGAAAAATAGAATACGTTTTAGAAAGTTAAATTTTTACGAGCCTTGAGAGATGAGAGAAGATAAAAGTAAAAAAGAAAAGAGAAAAAGATAGAGAAAAAATAATATAAGTAGAGAACGAGAGACTGGGAATAGTTATCAGAAGCAGGAAAGCGAAAGAGCTTGCAGGAAGAGTAGATAGAGTAAAAGAAGAATGAATATATTAAAAAAAGTATAAAAATATAAAGAATTAATAATTAATTTATATATAGCCTAAGCATAGTATGATAAATTTTATTTGTTATTTATTGAGGAATTAATTTTAGTAGGGTGATAATAATATGAGTTAGAGGAAATTGAGTATATATAGAGTGATATAAAAAAATGATTTATATTAGTTTGGAGCATATGCTAGAGTAATACCACTATATTATCAGTGGCCGGCTTTTGGGGGTAGGCAGAGTAGGCAACGCCTACTTGGCCTTATGTACTCCCTCAATAAAGATATTAATATTTCATTTTGTATAAAAACTAATATATAAAGAAGATAAATAAAAATATTACGTAACATATTTTTTAAAAATATAAGAAATTTAAGTAATATATAAAATATAATTAAATTTTTCATTTTTGTAATAAAAACTAATATATAAGCCTTAAAAACTTTTAACGAAAATATTTATTAACATTTACATATATAGTTATATTTTAAAGGACCCATATAACCTCTATTACCCTTTTATCCCCCAAAGGCAAAAATAAAAGAAATAAAAAAATTAATATATTGGTTATTTTAATATATATATATAAATTAGAAATATATATTTATCGTAGTAGGGATAAGTTATACTCGATTATTATATTACCCTATTATTTTAATTAATATATTATATATATATATAATATATATATATAGGATACTATATATATATACATTATATAAAATATATAATACTATATAATAATATATATATAATATATATAATATATATATATATATATATATATTATATATATATATTATATATATATATATATAAGTATAATATATATAATATATAATATATATAATAATTATTATATATATATTATATACATATATATATATATATAATATATAATATATATAATATATATATATATATATATATATAATATATATATAAGTATATATATATATGTATATAATATAATATAATATTATTATAATATATATATATTATATATACTAATATATATAATACTATAATATCTCATTTCGAATACTCGATGATAAGCCGCCGACGTAAATTTCAACTTGATTCCTTTTTTAAATATTAGCGATCAGTGGCAACTTATACTCCCTGAATGCGAAAACTATTCCGTTTTCTTTAAGTCTAGGCAACCTCTGTAATTGCCTGTCGACTCTAGTAGCACCATTTTTCAAAAAAATATTGATCTTCATTTATAATAAAATGTAGCTACAATTATATTTTTATTGTTGAATTTAAATATATTATTCTTTATATCTATTAATATTTACTATTTTTTATTTCTATTTTTATTTTTAATTATTCAGAGCCTCAATATACTTTTAGACCTATTATTATTTTTGTATAATTATTATCTTTATTTATCTATAATTCACCAATTATAATATTCCTATACTTTTGTATTATTTTTCTTATACTATTCAAATATTCTTATTATATCTATTTATATTACCCTATTTCCTCACCTCACCTTATAGATGAGTATTTGCCCCCTGATTATATTACCCCCATATTATACTTTTCATCTCTCCGCTCCGGGCCGCTGGGCATTTTGTCTACCTGAAATTTGCCACATCGAGAGCGTCGCCTACTGGAGTAATGAAATATATGATACAAAAAGAACTTAACTCTAGTAAAACGCCATTGGAAATTATTTACTACCTACTATATATATTTATTATATCTATTATTATTAGATTTCATTCCTATATTTTCCTATATATCCCTATTATAAATATATATATATATATATATATAAGTACTATTATATTGTTATATTATTAGCCAATTTAAAGACGCAAAAGTGTATGGATAATCGGCAGAATCTATACAATAAAAACACGCAATCTCGATTTTCTTTCTCTTACATATAGCTAAACAACGCACTTTCCCGTCACGAAGTGCAATTAAACGCCCTGTTCAAAAAAGAGGTCGCGGCGTCGACAATATAAAAATAAACAAATAGAAGTAAATAAATAAAAAAATTCACCAAAGACAGAATAACAATTAACAATAGTGTATGGATAATTAAACTCAACCCTGACCCTTTGCCTTATTACCAACTCTCCTCATCTGGAGTGGTTGCGCAGACGCGGGACTTTAATAAGGAATGATTAAATATTGCGGGATAAATGAAGAAGGCAAAGGAGTCTCCACACAAACAGTATAAGTAGGGCTGGAAAAAGAAGGCAGGTACCATTACAACAGAGGATTCTCATAGAGCTCTCCGAGTAAATCAATCACAATTTTTCATAGATGAGAGTCAAGGGGCACTTCCTGTGTTTCTGAAAGCAGGGCTGGCGAGACGAAAATCGGGTCGCGAAGTCGTGGAGCTCGTGCCTATTTTCACGCGAGAGGAGCCATCGGAGTCCGAGTCGGAGATCGAAGTCTGAAACTCTGTGCTAAGTGAGAATTGTCGGAAAGGGTCGAGTCGGAGTCGAGAAGACTTCTGTATATAGGTAGGAGTCGGAGTCGGAGTCGGAGTCGGAAAATATTAGAGAACCTCACCTCTAATTAATTAGCACTTCATTACTAATTCACTCTCACTCATCTATTAAGACTAATATTATCCTGTTTTCCTATTCTTCATATCATAAACATTATTAATTTTATAATATTATTTATTATAAAATATATATTATTATATTATATAAGATAATTAGTAGTAGTAGTAGATAGTAGTAAGTTAGATAAGTAATGATATATTATCATAATATAAAGTTTTTGATTTTATTTTTATCCAACGTTCTACATATTTATTTTTGTACATAATATTAATTTATACCTTAAAATAATCTTGAAAATAACTATACTCAAGAGGAGAAGAAGACGATATATTTACATAGATTTCCCGACGCTTTTCGAGATCTCTATACTTGACACTTATAGTAATAAATCTAATATAAACTACTTCAAGATAAAGGATTATATTATCTTGTTAGCTGAGAATATACTACATTTTAAATTTGAATATATATATTTATTACAACAAGAACTTTAAATTGAATATTAAGACTCTGATCTGATATAATGAGTATATATTACATCAAATTTTATGTTACTAATTAAAGTCTGGTTGCCGCTGAATAATATGATGTAAAAAGTCCTTCCGAATTTTAAGTTTCTGAGAGCTTTTACACCATACGATGCCGTATATATTTGTTTAGAAGTGGTTTTAAGAAATAGTTTACCAGTATTAGTTGATTGAACGCATAGTGCTCGTATTGAAATGTATAAATAAAGATTTTGAGAGCTTGGGACTAGAGAGAGTAAGAGAGTATGATAGCCGGCCTGTCCGACAATCTATATCTTCGTGTAACAAATATATAATGATCAGACAGTACCGTCTAACTCATGGGTAGTTTAAAATTATGGTAGCATAACCAACGTGATAGTTGTCGGCAAAGCATCTCTCTGTGCTAATGGACTAATGATTTGGAAACTTATGGTAATAATACGTCTGACTTGTAATTTTTGAGGTGAAATCTATTAAGTACCTTGGAGGTGAGAAATTCAACATATTACCGGAATGCCACTCTGCATGCCTTAATTTGAAAATAGGCAATTGGCATATGTTTTGAAAGAATCGAAATTTATTTCTGAGGAATTTTCAATATCTCGATTTTTACTAAATTCTTTATTCAGTTTATACTAATAAGGGTTTTCTTAATTAAATTTTCAACTGAATATTGTGGATGACATTCACTAGTTAATTATATTTTGACTTAATGCGGGCAAAATCAATTCTTAACATTCAATGTTATATACCAAGTTGAAACATTGCTTGTATGACTCTGAATGAAACTAAAATTTTTACGATAACGATTTGTTTGTAATAGTCGGTAAATGGAATTCATTAGTCTTTATACAGATCCATTATCAGTGCGGCTTAAGAACATTGTATGGCCTGTATGACCTAATATACGCGTTCATAAACTAACATTGATTTTAATCGTCTAAAAAACAGATAGCATTACTCCAAATCATTCTACAATTCAACCTAAGTTTCGCATATGTGAATTCTAAGGCATCGACAACTTCTTTGACATTCCCACCCTTGCATGAACCTGATGTATAAAATAGATCTAATTTTTCTCTAAAAATAGGAGTGAA
>JABUQX010029107.1:0-7500 GCA_015478945.1 Trachelipus rathkii
ATTGATCTATTGATTCAAGTCATATTTTGTATTAAAATTGTTATGTTTTCCATACCCTAAAGCAGTAAATCAGTAAATTCAGTAAATCAAACAATCCTCGCATACCCCTCCTACCCTTCCATGATCTATTGATCTATTGATCTATTGAATCTATTGATTCAATTCATATTTTTTTATTAAAATTGGTATGTTTTTATCATACCCTAAAGCATAAATCCAGTAAAATCAGTAATCAGTAAACAGTAGAAGCAGTAAAATCAGTAAAGCAGTAAATCAGTAAATCAAACTGTCATCCAGCCACCCTCCTACCCTTCCGTGATCTATTGATCTATTGATCTATTGATTCAAGTCATTTTTTTAGTAAAATTGTAATGTTTTACATACCCTAAATCGTAAATCAGTAAATCGAACACCCAACCTAACACTTCTGTCTAATCATAATCTATTGATCTAATTGATCTGTTGATCCTATTGATCTATTGATCTATTGATTCAAGATCATTTTTATAAAATTATCATGTTTTAAATACCCCTAAAATCAAGAAATCAGTAAAATCCAACCAGTCAATACCCCTTGCACCCCCCCCCCCTCATACCATGATTCTATTGATCTATTGAATTCAAGTCACATTTCGAGGTAGATCATTGGTTTAAAACATATTGCATAAAAATAAGTTCTTTATATACTATCCAACGAATATGTGCTATCGTAACAAAGTTTTCACATTAATAAAGTAAACATATCACCATCTGAACTAAGAATATAATGTACAATGTCAAACCTAACACACCTTACGCATGAGTAAACTACTAACATTAACAAAGTTCCACGCTTAACAACAGTAAAGTAATAAACATAAGCATACAAAAACGTTAAACCTAATTCATCTTTGTCAGCATATCTCTACACATATCAAGTTATTTCACATTAACTTGGTAATATTTAACAAAAATTTATCATAACCTTCTCTAATTATCATACAGACCAACGAATATATACTAGCGTAACAAAGTTTTTTTACATTAACATAATAATATTTAACAAAAATTTATCATAACCTTACCTAACTATCATAATTCCCAACGAATAATTGGAAACATATCAAAGTTTTATCCAAACATAACGTAAAATAAGTTCATTGAATAAAATATCATATTAAAGTGTATTAGTTTACGATTCCTAAAGCAGTAAATCAGTAAATCAGTAAATCAAACTACCCTCCAGCCACCCTCCTACCCTTCCATGATCTATTGATCTATTGATCTATTGATTCAAGTCATATTTTGTATTAAAATTGTTATGTTTTACATACCCTAAAGCAGTAAATCAGTGAATCAAACTGTCCTCCATACCCTCATACCCTTCCATGATCTAATGATCTATTGATCTATTGATCTATTGATTCAAGTCATATTTTTATTAAAATTGGTGTGTTTTACATACCCTAAAGCAGTAAAGCAGTAAATCAGTAAATCAGTTAATCAGTAAAGCAGTAAAGCAGTAAATCAGTAAAGCAGTAAATCAGTAAATCAAACTGTCATCCAGCCACCCTCCACCCTTCCGTGATCTATTGATCTATTGATCTATTGATCAATTGATCTATTGATTCAAGTCATTTTTTAGTAAAATTGTAATGTTTTACATACCCTAAATCAGTAAATCAGTAAATCAAACCACCCAACCTACACTTCTATCCAACCATAATCTATTGATCTATTGATCTATTGATTCAAGTCATTTTTTAGTAAAATTATCATGTTTTACATACCCTAAATCAGTAAATCAGTAAATCAAACCAGTCATACCACATTGCACCCCCCCCCCACCCTCATCCATGATCTATTGATTCAAGTCACATTTCGAGTATCATTTTGGTTAAACATAGCATAAAAATAAGTTCTTTATATACTATCCACCGAATATATGCTAACGTACAAAGTTTTCACCAATTAATAAAGCTAACATAAGCACCATCTGAACTAAGAATATAATGTACAATGCCAAACCTAACACACCTTACGCATGAGTAAACTACTAACATTAACAAAGTTCCACGCTTAACAACAGTAAAGTAACTAACATAGCATACAAAAACATAACCTATTCATACTTTGTCAAGCATTTCTCTAACATATCAATGTTATTTCAACATTAACTTGGTAATATTTACAGAAATTTATCATAAACTATCTCTAATTATCAAATACAGACCAAACGAATATATACTTGGCGTAACAAAGTTTTTTATACAATTAACATAAATAATATTTAACAAAAATTTATCATAACCTTACCTAACTATCATAATTCCCAACGAATAATTGGAAACATATCAAAGTTTTATCCAAACATATCATAAAATAAGTTCTTGAGGAGGGGTGAGACGTCATCGTATCAACACAGCGAACAATATCCTACTGATGAAACTCGAGTGTATAAACCAGGGGTGGCCAACCCGTGGCGCATGCGCCAAACGTGGCGCATTGGATGATTATAAGTGGCGCATTGCTACGAGCTACACTTTGGGAGATTTTATATTTTAACTGGGCTACGTCAGGCTATTTCTTACAAATTTATTTAATGAAAACTAAAAATTCATTTTATTTCCAGAAATTTGTTAAATCTGACAAGATATAAAAAAAAGTATGTAACAAATATCGCAATGTTATTGCTATTTATAGCAAGTCCATCAGGAAAACCGTTTTGCATTGTTTGTGAAAGTACTCTTTCACGTAATAGAAGACATGATTTTAATAAATACTATAAAACACAGCATCAGACTAACATAGAAGAAAAAATGAAGCTTGTTCTTGCGTCTGAGTCACGAAAAAAGAATAGTGTGACTAAGTAAAAGGAAGAAATCAGAAGAAGACAAAATATATTTGCTAAAGTGGGTTGTGAAGACTTGGCGATGACAGAAGCGTCATATGAAATAGCTTTAGCATTGACGAAAAAAAAGAAACCTTTTTCTACCCGGGAAGAAATTGTTAAGCCTTGTCTCCAAATATTTGAACGACATCTTGGTAATAAAGGTATTGAAAGGAAAGCAGACGAAAGTGCTATATCAAGGCAGACAGTTATGAGACGTATGAGGAACTCTCTCAGGATGTATTTCAGCAACTGGAAGACCTTGTCCATTCCTGGTGTACTTTCCTTTTCTCTAGCTTTTGATGTAAAGAATCAACTCACATATGTGATGTTGCCCCAGTTAAGCATTTTAATAGAGTGGAATTGAATGATAATTTTTAATGTCTTTACAACTTATTGATTGAAAGAACTTGTTCAGTCCTGGAGTCATTGCAATGGTAAAGACAAGAGGATCAGAACATTATTTGGAAAAGGAAAATCATGCCTAGAAAATCTAAAATTAGATTATAGCAAACTCATTAGTGTGTGTCCTGACTGAGCGCCGTCAATGATAGGTAAAGTCAAGGGCAATTTTTAAATCATCCTGTACTACAATATCACTGCATTATTCACCAAGAGGCTCTGTGTGGAAAAACTTTAAATATGCAGCATGTTATGCTACTGGTTGTTAAATGTGTGAATAAAATTAGAGCAAGAGCATTAAGCAGACGAGAATTCAGAAAATACTGTGAATTTGAATACTGTGATTTGGAATATGGTGAACTTGTCCTTCATTGAGAGGTGCGCTGGCTTTCTAAAGGACAGGTTCTGAGTAGATTTTGGTAATTGAAAAATGCTGTTTCTAATTTTAAGAACGGGAAAATGAGCTACCTGATGAAAGAACCCTATTATTTGGCAACAACTGGCTATTTGATTTGACATTTTTAGTTGATGTTACTAGCCATCTCAATGATCTAAATTTAAAACTACAAGGCAAGAATAAATTATTTTTTCAAGTTAGTCAAAGTAAGCATCAGTTCATTTTAAAATAAATTAAAACTGTTCATCTCTCAGTTAAGAAAAACGAAAGGATTTTAGTCAATTTCCACACCTGAAAGAGCAGAGTGAATGTGCTCTGGAAATAATAGCAATTTGACCAAATATATTGAAAAAAATAAGATATTGCAAGGTCATTTTGAAAGTCGTTTTCATGATTTTGCTAAAAAAGAAAAGTGCATGATCGCATTTGTAAACCCATTTTCACTTAGTGAAAAAAACGTAATGCAGATGCCTAGTAACATACAAATGGAACTGATTGATTGAAAAAACAAATCATTATTAAAAATGAAATTTGATGAGCTTTTTTCCAGATCAAAAAATTCTGACATAATTAATTTCTGTAGTTCATTACTCTGTGAACATTTCCCGGATAAAAGAATTATTTGCGCAAAAAGTTTTATGTCGTTTTGAAAATGACATACAGAGGAACAAGCATTTTCCATCCATGAAATTGAATTAAATGCAAATCAAGTCGCGAATAAGTGATTCAAATTTGAAGAATTCTCTGCTGCTCTCAGTAACAAATTTAACACCAAACATTGAAACACTAGCGGAATCCAAGCAGACTCAAAAGTCCCATTAATGGCAAGTAATGTTAATGTGTTGTAATAGATATTGTTTTACATAAAATAATTAAAATATTAAATCATTTAAAAATGTTAATTATGTCTATTATGAGTTGTATGGCGCATATGAACTAGTCTGTGAACAAATTGGCGCATGGTATGGAAAAGGTTGGCCACCCCTGGTATAAACAGTCCCCAAATGTAATGAGATCCTTTCTTTCAACCAATCAGAAGAAAGTAAAACAAGAATAACGACGCTGACGAACGACATATCAGATTCGAAAGTACGTATAATCTAGCCTGACAGCAACAACAACACAATAAATATTGAACAACTTTGCAAACAAAAACAAAACATTACAAAGTTTTATCCAAACATGACATAAAAATAAGTTCTTTGAATAAAATATCATAGTAAAGTGTAATAATTTAGTGGTCCTAAAGATAAATCAGTAAATCAGTAAAGCATTCCGTCCAACCCTGTCCTCCCCTGTCCTCCCCACTCTCCCCATCAATCTTCTATGATCTATTGATCTATTGATCTATAGAATCAAACCATATTTCGAGTATCATTTTGGATAAACATAACCCAAAAATAAGTGTTTTATATACTGACCCACGAATATTTGCGGGAATTTTCAGGATGTTAGCTGTATATATATATATATATATATATATATATATATATATTATATATATATATATATAATATATATATATATATATATTATATATAATTATTAAAAATTAATATATATATATAAGTAAATCATTGTCTTAAATATTTGTACTGTTATATAACATATGAGGTGATGGCGTAGGTGATAAGATAACGGTCTCTGGTTGGGGCGACTGGTAGATCGAAACCATCTTCTCATATTTTACAAAACTTACCTTACGTATGAATAAACAGTCAACATTAACCAAAGTACACTGATTAATATCAGTAAGTAACTACCACGGCATCACAAAACGTAACCAACTTGTCTACACCCTACAAAGAACCTAACTATCATACTTCCCTAGGTTTGACGCTATATGAAACACAGATGTTCAGTTAGGCTTACATAACAGGCTTAACATTAGGATTACTTTCATGTTTATACAAAAGCTTTCATGAATGCGCCCTTCATCAACATAAGCTCAATCTTTGCTATACATAACCGATCAATTTACAGCGACGAGCCACACTACATGGAGATCACTCCAGAGAGATGCATGAAGACCCATCTCGGGTACCCCGAAGGGGGGGGTGTAAGCGGTAAGGGCACAGCCCGAAGACCCATTTCGGGTACCCCGAAGGGGGGGTGTAAGCGGTAAGGACACAGCCCGAAGTGTGTGTGTGTGCGTGTGTGGTCTCAGCTAATGTGCAACTGAATATTTCCGTAATGATGTCAATTATTTAAAAACTTGTAGGAATAAAGAGGGTCTCTATATGCGAATTGCTCATGAACCTTCGAATTTTTAATAAAACCGTGTGGTTCCGATAATTAAATTGCATTTTATGGCAAAAATTATTTAGGGTTCATAGAGACAGTCATCTCGATTCAAATGGTAGTTACCTCTCAATACACGCGGAAAAATACGTGCTGCTTCCGTAATAGTTACCAACAAATGTTAGTTGTAATAGGTTTAGAACATTGTGAATGAGGGTCGAAACCCCCATATACAACGTACGTTTATATTAGGTACTATTAATAGTTAGTTACGATGAACAGTTATGATTTATAACAGAAATGATTTATAACTCTGTAACACATCCGTTTATTTACAGTCCATACATAAGTATTATTTCGGTATAGTATGAAATCCTTTCCTTACCTTCTGATTTATGTAGTACATTCTTCATCGTATATGCATGTATACATTATACGCGGTGCGCGAAATGTCTGCTCTTATTCCATACGCAAAGTTCAGCCCGTCTGATCCACCCTTGTCATGTTGCCAATGTGATATTTTCGGAGTCGACTATTGGACAAGCGTGAGTGATTCGACTTAAGAGGTAATTAACTGATGCTATCGGTGTTGTGTACCACCGTAGACACGATTCTTCAGGTAGCCCCACAGGTAATACTCCAGATGAGTAAGGTCCGGTGATCTAGGAGGCCACGGAATAGGACCCCATGTTCCTATCCACCTACCGGGGTGTGTTACGTTTAAATGATGTTGCACAGCCCTTGCTGTATGTGCTGGGCATCCTTCATGCTGGTAGTACAAATTTTGACGTGTCTGCTAATGGTACGTCACGAGGAAGGTCTGACAAAGTAGTGTCCAGAAATTCTTGATTTCATTCGCTATCTAGGTTTCTATGGTAAATGTCCGGCCCGATCAGTATATTATCTAGCAGTTCACACTACACATTTATGGAGTAAACTACCTGGTGTCACGTGCTGTAGGTGATATGCGGTGTTTTCCTCGGTCCAGTACCGATAATTCCACCCATTAATCGTGCCAATATTGGTAAACCTGGCCTCATCCGTCCACAAAATACGGAGCTGCCCGTCAAGTTTATTGTCAAACATGGAACACATTTGGACTACGAACTACAACCAACGTCCGGGATCGCCGGGATGCAGACCGTGCACAATGTGTGCTCTGTAACGAAAAATGTTGTACATATGTAGAATGCACCGTACCGTTCCTGCCTGCCGTAAGTAGGTTGTTGGGTGTTCCGTGGTATACAATAAAAAGTCAAACTCCATGTCAAGGGTACGGGTGGGAGGTTGACTTTGTGGCGAGATGGTGAGTTGGTCGAACCTTATTCTTGAAACCTGTTTGTACAATCTGTAATTATGTGGGAATGCGGTTCCAAAACGATCTGGATATCTCGTCTATACACCCCGTAGCCTTGTGGGCATCCTTGTCTTCAAGAATAACGGGGGCCTTCCCAAAACCCATTAAATCCTTCAGTTTTCCTGGGTTGTAAAATACATATTATTAGGCAAATAGTGGTTATCGATGTTACACATTAATAGCTGTGCTAAGACACACGATTATACATTCGTAAGTGCATCGCTGACTGTTGCA
>JABUQX010029107.1:12500-20565 GCA_015478945.1 Trachelipus rathkii
ATGAAGTCTGTCAGGTCTTAAAGTTTTGGAGATTGGGCAGCAAGTAGATTTTTTTTTTGTTAGCGAAAATACCTAGAAGTGCAAGAACTCGAAAAATTTTCGAGGTGTGTGAAATACTTGTATGGTTGTTGAAAATCTCATAATTAAGTTATAAAAGCCGTTTAGCATGAAAGTCCTGTCAGGTCTTAAATTTTGGAGTAATTGCCAGCAGTAATTTTTTTTTTTGGAAACGAAAATTACTGAGAAGTGCAGACTCGAAGAATTTCGAAGTGTGGTGGAAATACTGTTTGGTTGGTTGAAATGTCCTTCATATTAAGTTATAGAAATGCCGTTAGCATGATCTGTCAGGTCTTAAATTTTTGAGTAATTGTTATCAGTATATTTTTTTTTTTTTGGTAACGGTAACCACTTAGAAGTGCAGAACTCGAAAATTTCGATGTGTGTGGAAATACTGTAATTGGGTTTTGTTGAAATCCTTCATAATTAAGTTATAAAATGCCGTTAGCATGAAGTCTGTCAGGTCTTAAAGTTTGGAGTAATTGGCAGCAGTAGATTTTTTTTTTGGTATAAAAATACTTAAAAGTGCCGAACTCGAAAATTTCGAGGTGTGTGGAAATACTGTTATGGTTGTTGAAATCCTTTATAATTAAGTTATAAAATGCCGTTAGCATGAGGTCTGTCAGGTCTTAAATTTTGGAGTAATTGGCAGCAGTAGATTTTTTTTTTTTGGTACGAAAATACTTAGAAGTGCAGAACTCGAAAATTTCGAGGTGTGTGGAAATACTGTTATGGTTGTTGAAATCCTTCATAATTAAGTTATAAAATGCCGTTAGCATGAAGTCTGTCAGGTCTTAAAGTTTGGAGTAATTGGCAGCAGTAGATTTTTTTTTTGGTACGAAAATACTTAGAAGTGCAGAACTCGAAAATTTCGAGGTGTGTGGAAATACTGTTATGGTTGTTGAAATCCTTCATAATTAAGTTATAAAATGCCGTTAGCATGAAGTCTGTCAGGTCTTAAATTTTGGAGTAATTGGCAGCAGTAGATTTTTTTTTTGTACGAAAATACTTAGAAGTGCAGAACTCGAAAATTTTGAGGTGTGTGGAAATACTGTTATGGTTTTTGAAATCCTTCATAATTAAGTTATAAAATGCCGTTAGCATGAAGTCTGTCAGGTCTTAAATTTTTTTGGAGTAATTGGCAGCAGTAGATTTTTTTTTTTGGTACGAAAATAATTAGCAGTGCAGAACTCGAAAATTTCGAGGTGTGTGGAAATACTTTTATGGTTGTTGAAACCCTTCATAATTAAGTTATAAAATGCCGTTAGCATGAAGTCTGTCAGTCTTAAATTTTGGAGTAATTGGCGCAGTAGATTTTTTTTTTGGTACGAAAATACTTAGAAGTGCAGAAACTCGAAAATTTCGAGGTGTGGGGAAATACTGTTATGGTTGTTGAAATCCTTCATATTTAAGTTATAAAATGCCGCGTTAGCATGAAGTCTGTCAGGTCTTAAAGTTATGGAGGAATTGGTAGCAGTAGATTTTTTTTCTGAAACGAAAATACTTAGAAGTGCCGAACTCGCAAAATTTCGAGGTGTGTTGAAATTTTGTTATGGTTGTTGAAATCCTTCATAATTAAGTTATAAAATGCCGTTAGCATAAAGTCTGTCAGGTCCTAAATTTAGGAGTAATTGGCAGCAGTAGATTTTTTTTTGTTTTATGGTACGAAAATACTTAGAAGTGCAGAACTCGAAAATTTCAAGGTGTGTCGAAATATTGTTATCCTAGTTGAAATCCTTCATAATTAAGTTATAAAATGCCGTTAGCATGAAATCTGTCAGGTCTTAAATTTTGGAGTAATTGGCAGCAGTAGATTTTTTTTGGTACGAAAATACTTAGAAGTGCAGAACTCCAAAAAGTAGGTGTGTGGAAATTACTGTTATGGTTGGTTGAAATCCTTCATATTAAGTTTATAAAATGCGTTAGCATGAAAGTCTGTCAGGATTCTTGAAATTTTGGAGTAAATTGGCAGCAGTAGAATTTTTTTTTTGTAAAAAAATACTTAGAAGTGCAGAAACTCTCAAAATTTCGAGGTGTGTCGAAATATTTTTATCCTAGTTGAAATCCTTAATAATTTAGTAATAAAATGGCGTTAGCATGAAGTCTGTATGGTTCAAAGTTTTGGAGTAATAGGTAGCAGTAGATTTTTTTTTTGTACGAAAATACTTAGAAGTGCAGAACTCGAAAATTTCGAGGTGTGTGGAAATACTGTTATGGTTGTTGAAATCCTTCATAATTAAGTTATAAAATGCCGTTAGCATGAAGTCTGTCAGGTCTTAAATTTTGGAGTAATTGGCAGCAGTAGATTTTTTTTTTGTACGAAAATACTTAGAAGTGCAGAACTCGAAAATTTCGAGGTGTGTGGAAATACTGTTATGGTTGTTAAAATCCTTCATAATTAAGTTATAAAATTGCGTTAGCATGAAGTCTGTCAGGTTCTTAAATTTTGGAGTAATGCAGAGGTAGTTTTTTTTTTGGTACGAAAATACTTAGAAGTGCAGAACTCGAAAATTTCGAGGTGTGTGGAAATACTGTTATGGTTGTTGAAATCCTTCATAATTAAGTTATAAAATACCGTTAGCATGAAGTCTGTCAGGTCTTAAATTTTGGAGTAATTGGCAGCAGTAGATTTTTTTTGGTACGAGAATACTTAGAAGTGCAGAACTCGAAAATTTCGAGGTGTGTGGAAATACTGTTATAGTTGTTGAAATCCTTCATAATTAAGTTATAAAATGCCGTTAGCATGAAGTCTGTCAGGTCTTAAATTTTAGAGTAATTGGCAGCAGTAGATTTTTTTTTTGGTACGAAAATACTTAGAAGTGCAGAACTCGAAAATTTCGAGGTGTGTGGAAATACTGTTATGGTTGTTGAAATCCTTCATAATTAAGTTATAAAATGCCGTTAGCATGAAGTCTGTCAGGTCTTAAATTTTTGAGTAATTGGCAGCAGTAGATTTTTTTTTTTTGGTACGAAAATACTTAGAAGTGCAGAACTCGAAAATTTCGAGGTGTGTGGAAATACTGTTATGGTTGTTGAAATCCTTCATAATTAAATTATAAAATGCCGTTAGCATGAAGTCTGCAGGTCTTAAATTTTGGAGTAATTGTTAGCAGTAGATTTTTTTTCTGGTACGAAAATACTTAGAAGTGCTGAAGAACTTGAAAATTTCGAGGTGTGTGGAATACTGTTTGGGTTGTTAAATCCTTCATAATTAATTATAAAAATCCGTTAGCATGAAGTCCTTGTCAGGTCTTTACATTTTGGGAGTAATTGCACAGTAGAAATTTTTTTTTTTTGGTTACGAAAAATAATACTTAGAAGTGCAGAACTCGAAAAATTCGAGGGGTGTGGAAATACTGTTATGGTTTGTTGAAATCCTTCATAATAAGTTATAAAATGCCGTTAGCATGAAGTCTTGTCAGGTCTTAAAATTTTTGAGTAATTGCAGCAGTAGATTTTTTTTGGTACCAAAAATACTTAGAAGTGCAGAATTCGAAAATTTCGAGGTGTGTGGAAATACGTTATGGTTGTTGAAATCCTTCATAAATTAAGTTATAAAATGCCGTTAGATGAAGTCTGTCAGGTCTTAAAGTTTGGAGTAATTGGCAGCAGTAGATTTTTTTTGTAGCGAAAAATACTTAAAGTGCAGAACTCGAAAAAATTTCGAGGTGTGTGGAAATACTGTTATGGTTTTTGAAATCCTTCATAATTAAGTTATAAAATGCCGTTAGCATGAAGTCTGTCAGGTCTTAAATTTTGGAGTAATTGGCAGCAGTAGATTTTTTTTTTTTGGTACGAAAATACTTAGAAGTGCAGAACTCGAAAATTTCAGGTGTGTGGAAATACTGTTATGGTTGTTGAAATCCTTCATAATTAAGTTATAAAATGCCGTTAGCATGAAGTCTGTCAGGTTTTAAATTTTGGAGTAATTGGCAGCAGTAGATTTTTTTTTTGGTACGAAAATACTTAGAAGTGCAAAACTCGAAAATTTCGAGGTGTGTTGAAATACTGTTATGGTTGTTGAAATCCTTCATAATTAAATTATAAAATGCCGTTAGCATGAGGTCTGTCAGGTCTTAAATTTTGGAGTAATTGGCAGCAGTAGATTTTGTTTTTTTTGGTACGAAATACTTAGAAGTCAGACTCGACAACTTTCGAAACGGTGTGTGGAAAATACTGTATGGTTGTTGAATCCCTTCATAATTATAGTTTAAAATGCCGTTAGCATGCCAGTCGTCAGGTCTTAAATTTTGGAGTAATTGGCAGCAGTAGATTTTTTTTTGGCTACGAAAATACTAGAAAGTGGCATGAACTCGAAAATTTCGAGGTGTGTGGAAATACTGTTATGGTTGTTGAAATCCTCCATAATTAAGTTATAAAATGCCGTTGCATTAAGTCTGTCCGGTCTTAAAATTTTTGGAGTATTTTTGCAGTAAGAATTTTTTTTTTTGTTACGAAATAATACTTAGAAGTGCAGAACTCGAAAATTCGAGGTGTGGTGGAATTACTGTTTATGGTTGTTGAAATCCTCATAATTAAGTTATATAAATCCGTAGCAATGAAGTCTGTAGGTCTTAAAATTTTTGGAGTTAATGGCAGCCAAGTAGAAATTTTTTTTTGTAACGAATAATACTTAGAAGTGCAGACTCGAAATAAATTTCGAGGTGGTGGAAATACTGTTATGGTTGTTGAAATCCTTTAATTAAGTTATAAAATGCCGTTAGCATGAAATCTGTCAGGTCTTAAATTTTGGAGTAATTGGCAGCAGTAGATTTTTTTTTTGTACGAAAATACTTAGAAGTAGAACTCGAAAATTTCGAGGTGTGTGGAAATACGGTTATGGTTGTTGAAATCCTTCATAATTAAGTTATAAAATGCCGTTAGCATGAAGTCTTTCAGGTCTTAAATTTTGGAGTAATTGGCAGCAGTAGAATTTTTTTTTTGTGGTAACGGAAATACTTAGAAAGTTGCAGAACTCGAAAATTTCGAGTGTGTGGAAATATACTGGTTATGGTGTTGAATACCTTCATGAATTTATAGTTGATAAAAATGCCGTTAGCTATAAGTCTGTCAGCGTCTAACATTTTTGGAGTAATTTAGCAGTATTTTTTTTTTGGTAGAAAAATACTTAGAAGTGCAGAACTCGAAAATTTCGAGGTGTGTGGAAATACTGTTTTGGTTGTTGAAATCCTTCATAATTAAGTTTTAAAATGCCGTTAGCATGAAGTCTGTCAGGTCTTAAATTTTTGAGTAATTGGCAGCAGTAGATTTTTTTTGGTAAGAAAATACTTAGAAGTGCAGAACTCGAAAATTTCGAGGTGTGTGGAAATACTGTTATGGTTGTTGAAATCCTTCATAATTAAGTTATAAAATGCCGTTAGCATGAAGTCTGTCAGGTCTTAAATTTTGGAGTAATTTTTAGCAGTAGATTTTTTTTTTGGTACGAAAATACTTAGAAGTGCAGAACTCGAAAATTTCGAGGTGTGTGAATAACTGTTTTTGTTGTTGATATCTTATAATTAAAGTAAAATAAAATGCCTGTTAGCATGAAGTTGTCAGGTCTTAAATTTTGGAGTAATTGGCAGCAGTAGATTTTTTTTTTGGTACAAAAAAACTTAGAAGTGCAGAACTGAAAATTTTGAGGTGTGTGGAAATACTGTTATGGTTGTTGAAATCCTTCATAATTAAGTTATAAAATGCCGTTAGCATGAAGTCTGTCAGGTCTTAAATTTTGGAGTAATTGGCAGCAGTAGATTTTTTTTTTGGTACGAAAATACTTAGAAGTGCAGAACTCGAAAATTTCGAGGTGTGTGGAAATACTTTTATGGTTGTTGAAATCCTTCATAATTAAGTTATAAAATGCCGTTAGCATGAAGTCTGTCAGGTCTTAAATTTTGGAGTAATTGTCAGCAGTAGATTTTTTTTTTTTGGTAACGAGAAATACTTAGAAAGTGCAATCGAACACTTCGTAGGTGTGGTGAAATACTGTTATGGTTTGTTGAAAATCCTTCAAATATTAAGTTATAAAAGTGCCGTTAGCATGAAGTTGTCAGGGTCTTAATTTTGGAGTAATTGTCAGCACTATTTTTTTTTTGGTACGAAAATACTTAGAATGCAGAACTCGAAAACTTCGAGGTGTGTGAAATACTGTTATGGTTTGTTGAATCCTTCATAATGCAAATTATAAAAATGCCGTTTAGCATTGAGTATGTCAGGTTCTTAATTTTGGAGTAATTGTCAGCACTAGATTTTTTTTTTTTTTGGTACGAAATACCTTAGAGAGTGCAGAACTCCGAAAATTTCGAGGTGCTGTTGAAAATACGTGTTATGGTTGTTTGAAATCCTTCTATAGTTAATAGAATGCCGTTAGCAATGAAGTCTGTCGGTCTTAAATTTGGAGTGAATTGTTCCCACAGTAGATTTTTTTTTTGGGTAACGAAAATATTAAAAGTGCAGAACTCGAAATTTCGAGTGTGTGGAAAATACTGTTTTTTAACTGGTTGTTGAAATGTCCTTCATAGTTATATAACAATGGCATTTATTATTTGTTTCTATTTTTTATTTTTTATTTTGTTTGTTTTTTATTTATTTATTTATTTGTTTTTTATTTATTCATTTATTATTCATTTACTTATTTATTTTTTTATTTATCTTTATTTATTTTTGTTTTTTGTTTTTTATTTATTAATATTTTTATTTTATTTATTTATTGAATTTATTTATTTTTTAATTTCTTATTTAATTTTTGGATTATTTAAGATTTATAATTTTATTATTTATTTATTTATTCAGTTATTTATTTGTTTATTTTTATTAATTTAATTTTTTTATTTATTTACTTATTTATTTAATTTTTTTAATTATTTAAGATTATTTTATTTATTTATTTATTTATTATTTTTTATTTATTTCTTTATAAATTTTTATTTATTTACATTTTTATTTATTTAAATTTTTATTTATTTATTATTTTTATCTTTTATTATTTAATCTTTTAATTATTTTTTTTTTTATTTATTCTATTTATTTAATTTTATTTGTTTATTTATTTTAAATTTATATATTTTATTTTTGTATTATTATTTATAATTTTTATTAATTAATATAATATTTTTTATTAATTTATTGAAGGCGTAAAACTATCAAATATCAATTTATTATATATATATATATATTAAATATATCTAAATATATATATATATATATATATATATATATATTATATATATATAATATATATCTACTATATTTGTAAATTATAAATTATGTATATACATAATCATTTATAAAAGAATTAAATTATATTTATATTATATATATATATATATATATATATATATATATATATATATATATATATATATATTTAAAAACATCATAATGATAATTTTCTTGTAATGAACATGTTTATATTACATATATATAATGTATAGATATATAAATAATATCTATTATTTAAAAATATCATATATAATATTTATATATATAAATATACTTATATATATATATATAATTAATTATATATCAATATATATATATATATATATATATATATATAATTTAATATTTTTAACAAAAATATTTCTACCATTAATTATTTATTTATTTGTTTAATTTATTTTATTTATTTTATTTATTTATTTGTTTATTTAATTTTATTTATTTATTTGTTTATTTATTTATTTATTTATTTATTTATTTGTTTATTTATTTATTTATTTTTTTTTTATTTATTTATTTATTTTAATTATATTATTTTTTTTTTTATTATTTAATGATTTATTTATTTATTTATTTAGGTTTATTATTTAGTCACTTTATTTTTTTTAATTTTTATTTTTTATATTTCAATATTTGTATATTTTATTTTTTATTTATTATTTATTTATTTATTTATCTAAATTTATTTTTATTTATTTAATTTTCTTTATTTACTTTTTTATTTGTATTGATTTATTTATTTTTTTATTATTAAAATTTTTATTTATTTATATATTTATTTATTTTT
>JABUQX010029108.1:0-5000 GCA_015478945.1 Trachelipus rathkii
TCTAACTTCCACGCCTATTGTGTTTACATGTTTAGAGAAGGTTAGAGTAAGCTGTTTTTCCTTTGCTCCTTTGCTCTGGCTGATAACTGTTTTCGAGTAGTTTAATACCGCATCAGGGTTAAAGTATTCACCAAGCCAGGCCTCTATGTGATTACATATACACAGTAATTCATCGGGACTCATGAAAACACGCCTTGTGTTGCAATATTCGTCACTAACACACGTGAAAAATTCAGTTCCATTAGGGTTTCTTTTATATAAGAATGCAACTCCACATCCCGGCATCTTAACTTCCCACTGAATGATGTCTTGTACGGAAGTATACCTATTAAGACGGATCATAATGTGTTCTTTCTGGAAATGGAACACTTTTAAGATAGAGTAGAGAACTTCTTCACAGCTCGACAGCTAAAGCGACTATAGTTTGAAACGAGTTTAGACTCACAAGGGATCATATATAATTCTCGACAAAACACAATGTAGGGGTAATAGAGATAAGGCTGCCGTCCACCAATCACAAGGGACCATTTATAATTCTCGACCAACCACAGTGGAGGGTGAATTGAGCTAGGGCTTACATCGTCCAATCGCAAGTAAGGCAGAACGTATGTTTTTACGATCTGCTGTAGAGTAAAATAATAATAATTTGATTTCTATTACGACGTGCGTTTTCAACTTATAAATAATAATGATAACAATAATATTAATAATAATAATAATAATAATAATAATAATAATAATAATAATAATAATAATAATAATAATAATAATAATAATAATAATAATAATAATAATAAGTGTGTGTGTGTGTGTGTGTGTGTGTGTGTTGCAATATTGCAATACTGCATTATTGCATCGAAGCATCGATGCATCGATGCATCGATGCATCGATGCATTAATGCCTTAAAGCATGTAATATGTTCAATACATAACTCATGTGCATGATGGATGGTAGTTGTTTTCGTGTTGTTGTTGTTGCTGTTTTTCATGGATTGTTGTGGCATTGGTTTGACTCTGGTTCTTGAGCTGATGTAGTTGTAGATTTGCGATGATGATAGAAGAAGAAGAAAAAAGCGCACAGAATGTTGAACAGGAGAAGAAGAAGAAGAAGAACGAAGAAAACACTTTCGTAGCTTTGTGTTTAAAACATAATGACACAATAATATAATAATAATATATAATAATAATATATTAATAATAATATAATATATAATAATAATAAGAAGGGGGTGAAGGGGTGTGTATAAACACCTCCCATGCGTTGATGACTGTGTAATCAACGAACGCTCGTGTGCGCCAGCCTACGGCGCGCACAAGTGTATGTAAATATACAAAGTCGGTTAGGGCTTAAGGGGGGGTTGGGCGGATATAGTATAATGCAATAAATAATAATATAATAATTATATAATAATAATAATAATTAAATAACAATCTAAATATATTGTAGTGTAGATAAGTGTAGTCGTAGTAGTTGTTGTAATAACAGTCAGGAGGTAGTAGCTGTTGTATTGGGTCGTAAGTAGTAGTGTATAAGTCAGGGTAGTAGTAATATTATATATATTATATATATATATATATTTATATATATATATATATATATATATATATCTTATTATATATATATTTATATATATATTATATATATATTATATTATATATATATATATTATATATATTTATTTATTATATATATTTATATATTATATATAATATATATATAATATATATATATCTATTATATTATATATATTATATATTATATATTATATCTATATATATAATAAAATAACAGAAATAATTATATATTAAAAAATATATTATATATATATAATATATTTTATATTATATATATATATATATATAAATACATTAAAAAAAAAATAAAAAAAAAAAAAAAAAAAAAATATATGATAATACTAAGTTTATTTTGTCAAGAAATCCGAGTCTTAATAATGAAAGGGGGTGAGGGGTGTGTATCACACCTCCCATGCGTTGTGACTGTGTAATCAAACGAACGCTCGTGTGCGCAGCTAGGCGCGCACAGTGATGTAAATATACAGTCGATTAGGGCTTTAAAGGGGGGTTGGGCGGATAATAATTTAATATAAATAATAAAATAATAATATAATAATATAATAATAATAATAATAATAATAAGACGGGTGAACAGTCGTTGTAGTAGTAGTAGTAGTAGTAAGTAGTAGTAGTAGTTGTTTGTAATAACAGTCAGGACGGTAGTAGCTGTTGTAATTGGCGTCGTAGTAGTAGTAGTAATAAGTCAGGGTAGTAGTAATATATATATATAAACATATATATATATATATTATATATATATATATATATATTATATATATATATTATATATCGTATATATATATATATATATATATTATTATATTATATATATTATATATATATATATATTATATATTATATTATATATTATATATATTATATATATTATATTATTATATATAAAAAAAATTATTATATTATTATTATATATATATATATTACTATATATAATTAAACAAGAAGTATATATATATATTATATATATATATAATAAATATATATATTATATATATATATATATATATATATATATATATATATATATATATATATATATAAATATATATACTAAAGTTTATTTTTCAGAAACTGTATCTTTCTTTTTATAGCCTGGGCGAATCTTATCGACAGAATATCCGCTGAAAGGTATTACGTGAACTAAAAGGGAAACTTTTCTTCGATAATAATCCTTTTGACCGAAACCTATTAGCCTAATTCACCTTGAAGTTCCCAAAGCATGCATGGGAATGAAAATTTATTCATTTATTTCGTATTTTTAATACACATTTTGAACTCAAATTTGTATTTAAACATGAATTCAAATAAGGTCTGAAAGGCCGCATAGCATGGTCAGTTAAGTCCTCGACTTACCTGCCGATCACCGTGCTGGAGCGACCGTGAGGACGGGATTCGGTATCCATTTCCGTCAAATTTTATATCACAGTGGGGGACTAAGAGAGTTGGGGGAGTAAGGTGAAAACCACTCTCTCTCAATGACGAGCGCACAGAAAGATGGGGGGGGCGAACGGCGAAATGTTACCAAGCCGAACGTGGGGCGGTGGGCGGAAAGCGGGTCGGTGCGAAGGCTGCGGGGCGGCTGCGGGACCAAGGCAGATCAACGGGGCGCGCGATAAAGCGGTGTGTGTGTGTGTGGAGAGGAATAGATGGTCTGTCATGCAACAGACACAGGGGGGTGGGTAGGGTAAGCATTGCCTGGCATGGACCGCTAAGAGAAAAGAGATAGCGGGAGGGGGTAAAGAGATGGAGGGGTAGAGAAAGGGGGGCAGGGGTAACCTGTGTGTGTGTGTGTGTGTGTGTGTGTGTGTGGATGTGTATGTGTGTAATAACAGATCGCTGTAATGTTGTGAAGTCATCAACATACACTCGACTGTGCGCACCTACGGTGCGCACACATACGTAGATCCAAAAGGGTGGTAGGGTAAAAAGGGGGGTAGGGTAAATAATAATATATATATATATATACACTCATATACGTACATAAAATTACATACATAAAAATACAATCATATGTACGCGCGCTACGCGCGCTGGCAATCGTGCAATGTTGCAAATGTTGCTTTGCAACATTTGCAACATTTGCAACTCCCTATGTCGTACTTATTACTACTTCGTTCGTTGTAGTGTCCCATTCTTTCCAGCCACATCTGTTTTGTGGAACTCTTTGTCTTCATCTTTTTTTCCTGCTGTATTAAATCTCCTCTCTTTAAGACCTACGTCTGCGCCAACTCAAGGGAATTGCATTAGGCAAGGGATTGTGTGGTTTACTTTCCTTTTGTTTTTTGTCCCCTCCTTGAAAAGGGCCGTGCCCGTGAGTGATGGCATCGTGTTAAAAAATAAATTGTGATAAATCTATGTACATTAAAGTGTATAAGTTTGCAGCAACTTCAACTGTCCCATCGCGACTTCTTCCAACTATGGGAATACAAGTCGCCATTAACACCTATAGAATGAGGTGACAACGATTGCGGAGGAACCGGTATTCTCATTTGAATGTATGTCCCCTATTCTCCAGTCCCTCTTCTAACTGTACTTCAAGCATTGGTTGAACGAGTCAATTTGTCCACCAATTATACTGTCTGTTCTATCTACTTGGCTCCATGTAACGAGTTCACTAAGGCCAACTTAGTCGGCCTTTTCAAGCAGCTCTTCCGTCCAGTTGTCATATTAGGAGATTTCAACCTTCAGCACCCATATGGGTCACCCACGGTTAAGATCCTTGTATATATTTTAACCCCCTTTTCCCTGGGATGCCTTATCACTAAACTCTGTACCTATGAACGTTTAGATATACACATCTCCACCAGTATAATAGATATGATCCGGCTTCGATTATTTGTATGGAAACTACCATTACCCGATAGCCCTACATGACACACAATGAGCCCAATGTTAGGACCTCATTCCCGCTGGCATTATGATCGAGCGGAGTGGGACCCCTTTCATAGGACAGTCTTCCACATATCTATATTCAATGAGCGGTCGGCATTGATAGAGCTCTACTTCTTCCAGCAAGCTATCATCACATAGCAGAAACTTGCATTCCACGATCGGCACTCTTGGTGGTTCAGGGTGGCCAGCTAACAAGGATAAAACCTTACAGAGAATTAAACGGACCCACTTACTATAAAACATGATTATTTAAGCGCTGCGGTGAGGATCTCGCAAATCCAATGCAACGCACATCAATACTTTATGAACTTACACTTCAACTGTCAACTTCAAAACTCTCTTTCTTCAGTGTGAAAAGTTGTGCAGAAAATATCTCCCTCTCCAACAGTTTCTTCACCAATTCCTCCGTTATAGGTTTGATAAAACGACACGGATCTCTGCAGGAGTCTTGCAGATGCATTAGGCATGCTTTTGCTGGCCAACTCGAGCTCTTCTGTGTCGGAGCCTTTCAAAAA
>JABUQX010029108.1:10000-12429 GCA_015478945.1 Trachelipus rathkii
TACGTTATTATAACCGAGACAGGAGTTGTCTGCATATTAGAACCCGTGAATCTGTTCGGGAAGATAAAAGTTTATGCTGTGTAATCAGTTTAATTATAAAGAAGTAGAATGTAATTCCTTTTATGTGGGATACACAACTAACACTATCATAACCAAAATGTAATAACACATTTATAAACCCAGTAAAATATGGGAGCATCACACGACATAACACAAATTCCCTCCTTCAATATTGAAATTGATAGTTGGTTTCAAAATCTTATTCAAGTTGGCAATTTAACTATCTTGCGTATAGGGCAGAATACGGCTTTTAATTGAAAACTTAAGGCAGACATTACTATGAAATTTAATGAAATAAATGAAGCTTGATGTTTTTTGAAATGCTTTGAGTGTTTTGAAAGGTACAGACCAATGCAACCTAGTATGTATTTGAAATAATGATTTTCATTGAAATTATTATTTTTCAACTTGACAATTAATGTAAAATATTTTCTATTTTTTTTATATTTTGAAATTTATTATTTGTAAACTGCATTACAATAGTTAGTTAACGGTGATCATGGCTGAAGTATACAGGCAGAAATATTGGTATAAATAGTAAAGATAATATTTCTTTTTATTTAGTATAATCCGCTCAGTAAATTTTGCTTCTGAAAAATAAAGAATTAATTACTGTTATTGTAAAAGTATAGTAAAAATCATTCTAATAATAATAATAATAATAATAATAATAAATAATAATAATAATAATAATAATATAATATTCATAGATGATGAACGTAGTCAAACTATAATCATCTTCATAATTTAATATAATAATAGTAATAAATAATAATAATAATAATAATAATAAATAATAATAATAATAATAATAAAAAAAAATAATAATAATAATACGTATTAATTTCTTTTTTAATTAAATATATATTATTATTATTATTATAATGATATATTATTATTATCTTGAATTAGATTACTCTATATAATTATTATTATTATTATTATTATTATTATTATTATATATTATTATTAATCATGACTTATTATTATTATTAGTAATAATATATTAATTATTACTTATTATCTTAAACTTAAATATTAATTATTAATTTATTATTATTATTATTATTATTATTATCACAATATAGTTTCAGGATGGAATAGTATTTATCTATTTTTTTTTTTTATTTTTTTGCGCAAATAAATTAATATTATAAATGATCCATTTTCTTAAACTACTAAATATGAAATAATCAAAATACGTGCAAAAAGACTGAATAAAATATATTTTAAAATATATTTAATATATTTCAAGATAATTGCAAGTATTAATGATATTTTAGGATCTTTTGGGAATATTTTATATACTGGTGATATGAGATTTTATGAGGAAATATTTGAACACCCAGTTCTTAAGCATGTTTTGGTGTCAGACGGGATTGATGAGCTCTATTTAGACAACACATTTTTGCATCCTAATTATGATTTTCCTTCAAGAAATAAGGCTACTCAAATGGTTTTCGATATTATTGAGTAGGTATTATTATCATAATAATAATAATAATAATAATAATAATAATAATAATAATAATAATAATAATAATAATAATAATAATAATAATAATAATAATTTTGATATTTATTGTACAATTCAATCAAAAATTATTTAAATATTTCAAAAGAAAAAAGCCCGAAATTTTGTTACCCCTTTGTTTATTTCAGACAAATTTCCATTTTATATAGAAATTAATGAAATAAATATTTATTGAAAATTTTACTGCCTCACTATTAAATTTTATAAAAAAAGATAATATATATAAATTATATTATATAGTATACGTTTTTCTATATATATATATATATATATATATAGGTATTAAATGGAGTTGGTGCTTAATCTTAACTATCAATCACTGGTCACTATAATTATTAAACAGATATATTGAAATATTATATTGCTAATAATGTTTTTTTTTTATAATGACAGTCTTATAGTACTAAGCTATCAAGACAAGGGTGTGTCTCTTCTTGTATCTTGGCACGTTGTGAAAAATTGATCACAATTAATTGTAATAATATTATGGGAGGAATTATTATCTCATTACAATGTTTGAATTTTAGTGGAAAGACAGACGTGGGGGCCAGAGCCCCGCACATCTTAACGGTACTATATATCGTGGCTGACTCTCTCTTATACTGTCGGAGTCGCCCAGCTTGTGGCAAAAGACGCCAAGCTCTTTAGGATCTTACATGTTATTGGTTAATTCAATTTAGCTTATATATAAGAAAGCGTTACTAGGTGGCAAGGAATTTAACACCCTTTTACAATTAACTCGTATAAATACAAGTTTACATTGAAATTGTAAGAATGCGAATTTATGATATGTTTAAATTATATTATATATATAATATATATAATATATATTATA
>JABUQX010029109.1:0-7500 GCA_015478945.1 Trachelipus rathkii
AGATTATTGGAGCTATAAAAATCGAATGAAAGGTTTGCAAGAGCAAGAAGTTAAAAGTAAACTGTTAAATAGGTTAGTATTATGGTCATGGCCAGTTTAATTAGGAGTATTTAGTGCACAAATTTGGTGCCCATTTTTTTAAGAAGACTTAGTATGCTGAGAGAGAGTGCAACGGTAGAACACAAGGATGATTCTGGTTTGATGGTAAGAATATGGAGAGTTAAGGCTGAAGGAGTTAGGAAATGTTTTCTGTAAGAAAGAGTACGATTCTCTGATTAGGGGCATGATATTACAAGTCTAGCAAATATTGACATCTATTGAAAAAAACAGAGACTAATAAATTCTTCATTAAGATAGATAAGATACTGTAACTGGGAGATTTACTACAGGGGATAATAACAGTAAAGAAATTGTAAGAAGAAAGTACATGCCATCTATTAGATATATTATATAAGAAAGCATTCATTCAGTAATAGGATTGTTAAATTTTGGAATGGTTTGCCACAGGAGGTTGTTGAGTGCAACCCGATTTTAAACATTATAATGAAAAGTGAATTATGGTATATAGGTATATATGATGGATTTGAGGTATCGTTAATAGTATATATATATTCTATGATTAACGGTACATAGCAGGTTTTTAGTTATTTAGTTACAGTAGTTTAAGGTTAAACTAAAATTAACCTATAAAGATATACTAATAAAAGTTATTAATATAGTCTTAGCAATACTGACGGAAGGAATTTTGATACTATTATTAGTATATAGTTTTTTACTTTAGTTGTAGATCTTATATTGTTATACTATGTAAATGATTATTAGAATCAAGTACCTTGGGATTGCTTTGTGGTTTGCATGAACAATGTTGTTAGTATGATTGGTGTCTATTGGTGACACTATTAGGTAACAATTTTGAAGTATAGCCAATGTGGAGTCATTCTGTACTCTTTTTATTATTCTTATGTACACTTTCAGCTTAGTACTCTTGGATGAATATATTCACAATAGATTTTCTGCATGATTATACGTTATAGTTATTCTGCTCGATGTAAATTATCAGAATTACTTTCTGATATTAAAAAATATAAGATTAGTGTTGAATTTAATCAGATACATCGATAGGTATTTGACTATCGGGCATCCTGTCTATAAGTCTGCAAACAATATTATTAAGTGTAATTAGCTACTGCATTATTAGGTATTATTTACTTTAAGGGAATAAATTGCTGAATGATTAATTAATTTTCTATATTTTGTAAATTTGGTTGTTATTTTAGTAAACATCGCTTATACTATTTATATAAATTTCGAATTATCATTTATCTCTATTGGTTTTAAATTATTTTATGGTAATATTTCTAGTTAAATATATATTGTATGTGATTCAGGAAGTGTAATGATTTAAGATTTATATTTATTATATATTTTTAATTATAATTATTTTCTTGAATATACTTTTAAACAAATTATTTTTTCATAGATTATAGTTTATTTATAATGAGATTTTTTGAATATTCTCTATTACGATATATTTATATTTGAGAATCACAGGCCTTTCCGTAGAGAGAGAGAAGCTTTAATCCTTTTCTGTATCTTATTGTAATGATAATAGATAAGCTAATAAAATTTGACATGGACGCATTTCTCTTTTAATTTCACACAGATAAAAGGGATCATTCCATAAAAAATATTATTATTTAATTATAAATTATTATTTCCATTGTTCTTTACAACACTAAAAGTAAAATGATGAAAATTATTTAATTAAATATATAAATAACATTTTTGTGACAAATTGGACACAAAAATATAATGTAATAAGAGGGCGGCTAAGATAAATGTACAAACAACTTTCGTTTGCTTGGAGACTATTGATGTATCTCTACGGTGTGCCAGTCGAGTTCGTTCGCCCCTCATATAGTAGGGTAATGTATAAAGGAACTGTGCAAAACTCTAAAAAATGTGTATTATGGTTAATATCGATATAATTATTAATATCTATTTTAATCAGATATCGAGGAATTGACATCAATATTTTTTAAATTATCTCCCTAGTTCATAATGAATCTCAATTTTTATATATATTCTATTGTCAATAAAATTTTAATATTGTTAATTCGATTTATTGATCTATTGTATATAAATTTTAAAATTATTTTCATTTATCTTTATAATTTATTTCAATATTTAAAAAGTATATATATATACATGATTATATATTGAAAATTTGACTATAATTAAATTATTTTTTATAAATTTCCTAATATATTAAAAACATAATAATATTTGTATTATTATAATTACAATATTAGTAATATTATTATTAATATTTAAAAAATAATCCATCATAATTGGTTGAAAAATAAAAAAGTTAGGTAAATTGATAAATATTAAAAAACCAATAAAGAATATACTTGATCGAGAATCACATCTGAGGCTTTGGGGACTATATCGGGCTTATTTGAAACTTTAGGGTTTTTTAATATTTGTTATGACTATCTAACGTTCATTCATTGACGAGGAGTTTGGTTTATATTAAAGCGATCAAGTCCGTTATGGCGCCTTAAAAGTTATTATAAAATCATTCCTTAACTATATTTCCAACTAAACGTGCAATAATGATTCAATAGTAGATAGTAAACGAGCAAATTGACCGAGTAATTCTCTATTCAATTAACAATGGATATTAATACATGTCTTTAATCATTGTATAAATGTATTTAACTAGGATGGTATTAAGAATTAAGGTTTGTAGATATATTATTGCATAACACTCAAATGATGGATATGAATATGGAAAATGATATTATAATCTATAAACTCTTCAATACTTTCTGTAGGTAAATTAGTGTATATCATTCTTGACATAGTCACGTTATATATTCTTAAGGTTAACACACAGTATGCACGCACGAAGTAGTGTATTCTGAGCAAAGTTCATGGTAAAATTAAGTAATACAAGTTTCAATATATATATGGAATTAGTTCCAAGTTTTTACGCACCGAGGATAAATGTTTCTCCAGAGACGGTAGATATCATTTCTAGCTTCCTTATATACACATAAACGTGAGATATTTGCGACAGGAAACAACTGGAGTAGTATACAATATCTCAATAAAATCCGTTCATGTGATATTTCAACAATAAAGAGGATATTACCATAACATAAGAACAACAAGCTATCTTTAAGTATATCAAACATTCTCTCTTGAACCTCTCTACTCTCTAGCTAACAATAGGCACAGGGACCATTTCTCTAGTAGATTATTCACGATCGGTATGGTATAGAGAGATAATATCATATAAGAGATTGGGTGAAAACTGGATTTATCTGAAACCTCTTTACTAAGTTTATAAATCATTCATAATCTATATAAAGTTATTTTCTTTATAATATCATATATAAAGTACAGTAATAATAAATAATAGTTAAATATATAAATAAATAAATGTAAATTAAACTAATATATTTTTCGACCATAGCTAAGTATATATAAGAATCAATTTAATAATATATGTAATGGAATCATAGATAAGTGAATATATAAGAGTAGTATAAAGAAGGCACTAAAAATGATATAAATTGGTATATAATAATAATAAAAGTGTACAATATTAATACAGATAATCATAATCTGAGAATGTTACTTGATAGGAAAGAAGTAACATTTATATTTAATAAATTTAATATATTTGTAAACGTAATAATCATAAAACAGAAGAGTGCTAATTATAAATAATATGGTAAATAAAAGATTAATAATATAATTATGTGTATAGGAAAATGTAAAAAGAGACAGAAGACAATTTTACTCTTTAAATTGAAGACATATAATAGAAGAAAAAATATAATTGAGATTTTTCGTTTCAAGAAAAAAATATGTATTAACTTCTGCGTTTCAAATATGAAAATAGGCGAAATTTTACACTCTTATTAATGAACAGAAGAAAGAAGAAATGGATTATAAAGAGAGATTAGTAATTAAGTGAAAATAAATAGAACATGAATGAATATGAAATTAACCGAATAATGAAAGCGTGATTACTATGTGAAACCACACATATCAGAGAAGATATATATAATGAGACTAATATATGATTCGAAGATATGATAGATACGTGAATAGTTGTGGTAGGATGTAGGTTTGACTGATGAGATTGTGAAGTTTAGTTGTAGTGGTAGATCGGATTGTGTGAATGTTACTGAATGTTGATAGTAGATGTGGTAATACGTATGCTAGCTAAATAGTGGTTAAATAAACGTTATTAAAGCGCATAACTTTTAGGGTTGCCGATCAACCAAATAAACATATTAAAACGCATTAAACATATAAAGGGTGTAGATACAAAATGAAAAAGTTACTCACCTGGGTATGATTATTAATTTAGTGTTATCTATATAAATTCATTAATAGAGGGTATATTATACCTATTTATTCTGTAGGTGAGTATATAATAAATCAAGCCATTAGAAAAGAATTAAATATTACAAATGTAATATAAATGGAATCATGTATTTGATATTGTGATTTAGTAATATCTACTAGATAATAGTCATAACACATTTGGATAATAGAATGAGAGGTATACATTCTTGCATATTATATGAATAAAAAACTCTCGAAAGAAACATGTATTGGATTATAATATCAGTTATCAATTTAATAAGAAATTGGATAATAATAAGAACTAAGATAGATAAAGAACAATTGAATATAAAAATAACTACATAGACTATAAATATTTTTTAAATAGAAATAATTATTTAAAAACATTATAAAAAATTGAAATAATGTAAAATACAAGTAAATGTAAAGAAGATTTTTGAATAATTAGATAAGAAAAGAATTGAGCAAATTGTGAGAGAATGTAAATTATGTAAATAAAATATAATAAAGAACCTCTCACTCACCACCTAGTGTGACTTAGTATATAGGTTTTATGCATTAGCAAGCAAGTTTATGAATAATTTACAAATTTTATAGATAGTGGCGAATTTAGAATATATATTAATTTAAGTAATTATATAAGACATGCAACAAGAGTTTTAAAACCGACTATTATGGTAAAAAATAACAAAACAGTAAAGAACATAATAGAAAAGTAATTGAAAAAAGGATTATTTATTTTTGGAAGTCCTAATGTCGTATTATAAACTATAATGAAATAAATACTAAAGAATATTATACATATAATGCCGATATGGTCTAACTTCTCAGTATACAAAAATGTAATTAATACATTAATGAAGTAGTATATATATAGTCAGGCAGAATAGAGTCCACGATTATAGTAATGTATGTGTAAATGAGATTAGTATATTACTTATATTAAGAATCTATTATACAAGTATAAATAAAGCCAGTTTTATTTAAACTTGGATAAATGTAGATTAAATATAAAAAATGGCATATGGATAACAATATACTTTAGTGATAATGCTAACCAACAACTTGTTTTTAGTAGTAAGAATATATATGCAAATACAAACATAGTAGATTGTGAAATACATGTGCTATAATTAGAGTGAATAGAGAGAGAAGTACAGATTGAATGTACTTATTGATATCAAAGAGAGTGCAATACACACAGATCGGAGCAATGGCGGTAAATAGTTAATTGAATATTTTAACACGATACCGAAGGTAGTCGAAAGATTTTGGAGAATTAGAAAATATTGCGTGATGCTCAAATTGAGTAGTATCAAGTACAGATATAACTAATTTCAAAAGATTAATATATATTAATATAGTGTAGAATATGATATATTATTATACAAAAGATAAATACATTTGAGATATAAGTAAAGAAAGTAGACCAGTACAATAATGTGTGTAGATTGAGAAAATAACCATATAGTAATATTATATATCTATATAAAACATGAGGTACTTTAGAGCTGTTCAAAAGTTTCATATCACAAGAATTACAAAAAAATATAGTTTAAAATTAAATATACAAATATATTGAGTGAAGTGAGTATATATATATTATTATAGTAATATAAATATAAAATATATATATATATATTATATATATATTATATATAGTTATTAAAAAATTAAAGATAAGAGAAGATGAGAATATGAGATTAAGATTGCTAAATGAAGAAAAGGTGATAGATCAATAAAAGATAAAACGAGAATATATAAATATGTGTGGTAGATAGAGGAAAATAAATATTAGTTGAAAAAAATTATTCGCATATTTTGTGTTTCTTTTAATGTTCTTTCCTTGAACGGTGATCTGATGATTTTTAAGAAGAAATTACATTCATAAATTATGAAGTTAAAAATTATGATTAAAGTTGTCTAGTAAATCTACTGTAAATATATCTTAAAATAGAATAATTAATCGATAATTAGAAGATATATTAAATATATATTAAGTAGTTATGATTATTAATGATAGATAGTCATTAGTGCAAATAAGCAAATCTATGATAAAAATAATAATTAGATGATATTTAAGTATAAGCATTAATATACCATTTGATATACATAAAGAATAATTGTATTTAGTAATTTGAAGAATTTGAAATAATAATATATGAATATATATGTAAAATAAAAAATGAAGAAAATAGCGATGAGGAGTCATTGGATGAAAGTGAGGATTGAAACTTAAAAGTACACCTTTGCAAAAACCTAGTCTATGAAGGATGATAAATAATAAGTTATTATAATCAATTTGCTAGAGAATAGAATCATAAAACAAAAGAGAAAGAATAGAAAAGTTGTTAAGAAGACAATGTTTTTTTAAAGAAGTAACTTTATAATATAGGTTATGAAAGTGTATAGTATAATTATATTATTAAGATATTGGATATAATATAGTGATAACTTATTGTCAATAGATATAACAAAGTGAAAAAATTTAAAGCTAGGTATAGTACTAAAGGAAATAAGAAACAGTGAGATGATAAAATACAGATAGCTCACGAACCAATCAGGTTCATCTGAAGCATTGAAAATGATTCTAACCATAGCTTCAGTCAGTATATGATTAATACCATATTCTTATATGTGATATTAATATTTGACCTAAGAATACAGATTATTAATAATCCGAGGTATAAGCACAATGCTATTATATAATTGTTCAGGGTGTGGGACGGGGACCCAACTCAAATGCACCCACCAACCTCTTCCCCAAACGTTATGCCTCGAGACCATATAACTCACCGAAACCAGAGAATATTATTTTGGATAAATGTAGAAATGACTTTTGAGAGATTGTGAGATTAATACTCTATGAGACATAAGTATTGATGAGAATTCAAAAATGAATGCAGGAGCTATAGGTATTGGTTGGGTATATTGAGAAGACCTTGAAGAGTGTGTGTCATAGAAACGCGTTTTAACTTAAGGTGAGAGTTTCTATGGTTCTACACAATGGGTAGTAAATGGTACACTAGGGATCAGTATATTCATAAGTCCAGCAATTGAATAACAGAATATACTAATTTCTCTTTCGTACTTTTAGGAAAAACATCACTA
>JABUQX010029109.1:12500-43827 GCA_015478945.1 Trachelipus rathkii
AATGATCCTTTCATTATTTAAGCAATAAATATCTATATTTTTTATAAATAATATATAGTATATGCAATATGTAAAAAGCAAAAGCTCAGTGGAATAATTAGACATCTTTTATGTAATTAGTTCGCTAATGTAATAATTACTATATAGATACTATAACTCCTGCTGCTACTATCTCTAAGTGATAAATCTTTGTGTGAGCTACTTTCTTAGACTCGATCTCAAATAGTACTAATTATTTTCAACATGACTACATGAAATATCATATAATTATAATATGGTCTGATTAGAGGTATGGAAAGAAATTGACATTAAAATTTAGCTCCTAGAATGATATCTTTAACTGCTGACGATGTATAGATTATATATATCAAGTATGATGGTGAGGAAAATTAAAATAGTTCTGAAGGTTCATTTGTCACTCTTTAATGTGATTTAGTTTTAAAAGATAATTGTAGGCAATCAAAATATCTAGGTCCATTATGGTTCAAAGAAAAGTAAAAACTGAGAGATGTATAGAGAGTATAACTTGGAGGTCCATATACACTTCTCTGTTATCGATAGTATGCATCTGTTGTAGCTTAACAGTTTGAGTGACCTACATACGTGAGTTTTACATCAAAAAATAAACAAATATATCAAGTCATGATCTTGTGACCAGTGTGAAGACATATAGTATTGATTACTTTTCGAGATCTGGTCGGATAATATATTATGTGAAAATAGTATATTATAATTTGCAAAAGAACACTAGGCAATAATATGACAATTACTTTTGGCATTTCTCTTCCAACTCTCCGCGCACATCAAGTTCCGATATTTATAGTAGTGTGAAATCATTTTATCAATACACAGGTGATTGAATTATTTTATATGTAATGACCTTCTTACAATAAGTATTAGCTATTAAAACTCACACCATTTCATTAGCAGAGATATTGAGCTGAAGTATATGTTCTGTCATTATTACATTATTATATAAACTCACTACTTAAGAGCTTAATATTCTAAATGAAGTTTTATAGATATTTATTTATAATATCTATTACTATTAATACTATTATTTAATTTACATATTTAATTATATTTATATATATATATATATAATTATAGTAATGGTATTTGCTATAGGTAAGAAATAGTTATTTAACTTTTTGTTTTATTACTTGTTATTTATTAATCACTTAGTAAAATATATATCAAAAAAAATTCTTTGGACGAGGTTTGCAATTGTTATTGATAGTATTGTGTCAGATTACAAAATGTTATAATATATATCGTTTATTATGCATAATACATCTAGTGAGCATATTAGTTGAAATATTAATTTTATGTAAATCATAAAAAAAAAATTATATGATTTAAATAATCATAATTTTTTCAAGAGGGTCATCAAATTTAATTTATGGGTAAAGATATAATATAGTACAGATAATGGAGTGATTGATTGGATTTTGGGAGATGTGTAATAAAGTAATTTTTTTTTAAAATGAGTGTATTATTATATTCCGAGGGATTGGAGGAGTAAGAATAATAATTAAGTTATAACCCTTATATATAGATTAAGGGTAAGGGGTAAATAGGGTAACTATGTTAGGTATTATTATAGAGAATTATATTTATTTGATAGTTAGTAATGGATAAATATATAGCTGGTATGATATGGTCGAAATAGAGTGCGTCGAGTGACTTGAAGACTGAATTGGTGAGGAACATTAAGTGGTGCGTTATATATGAAAGTGTGATAGATAGGATTGGTGGATTACAATCTTTTACAATAAATTCTAAATGATTAGGAAATAAATATGAGGAGGAGAAAAATAAATGTATTTAGGTATATATATTGGATGAAAAGATAGCGTAATGATATAGTAATTATAATTATATTAGGTGAAGATGATTAACTCTATTTAATGGCTAAATTGAGTTATGTTATAAGGATATTTATGGTTGATTGGGTAGATAACTTCTGATATGAACAAATAGTAGGTATAGTAACGGATAGTGATAGAGCGTGTTTGATAAGAAAATTATTAGAAGTCATAAAAACACTGGAATGTATTGATAATAAGTTACTTAGGAGTGAAAGACAGAGATGTGTTATGTCTTACTTGGTTTATTCAATTTCACGTTAATATATAGTGATTTGATAGTGATGATATGAAAGAATTAGCCTTGGGGATGGCATGGGCCATGGTAGTTTAGATATGATTTATTAGGAGAATTAGTAAAGAGAGTGGATGAGGTGTCCTTACCTATTAATATATGAGGATGTAATTTTAGATTCTGTGTGGATACGAATTCTGCAGAGAGTTTGAGAGAATATGGATATAAGAGAAGATTTTGATAGGTATGACAGTATATAGTGTGTTTATTACACAGGGTAGTTGAAGTGTTATTGGTTAAGAATGTAAATTCTAAATAGATATTAGATGTGTATATGGAGTTTAGTAGGTGTTTAGGGTTAGGGGTGATCGAGTCGAAAGGAGTTACAGGGGATGGTCACATACCGTGCTTGAAAGATTTAGTAATATTAGATGGTGAGTACACAGTAAATGATTTCTTCGCACCATAGGAAAGGTTAATATCTGCAAGTTTATTATAAATATAGGCTCATTATATAGGTATATACTAATGTTGAGATGTAAATAAAATCAGTATAACGGATGATGCAATAGTGTAGTAGGAATGTAGTAAGAAACTTGTGAATGGCAGGATGGTATGGCTATGGTGCAAAATTAAAATCGATATGGTGGATATGTAAGGGATTAAGTCTTAAGTGTGCTAAGGTCTTACATTGAAAAATTATATTATTAGTTATTACTTGTGTTAATGTAATATAGTAGTGAGACTATTGGATCTGTAGATATAAGAGTAATATATATAGTTCATAAAATACAATGTGCTCAAGATGGACAATCTTATAGGGACGTGTTGCTATTTGTTGAAGAATTATTTACGTAATATCAATAATATATATATAATATAATATTGAGGTAAATATGAACGTATTAAAACCTTGTATACGGATGAGAAGAAAAGGAGGTAAATGAGAGAATAAATCAATAAGAACGTTGAAGATGGGATGGAGTTTGGTTCGAAATATGGGAAAAGGGAAGGATGAGAATATAGTTCGGTTGTTAAATAAGTTTGGGATAGATGTATAATACATTTGTGGTTGAGGGTGATGCTGTAGAAAATTACGACCAGATGCTTGAGAGAGAATCCTATATAAAACTATATTATAAAGTGGATTAGAGTCAGACCTTATATAAATTGCGCTTAATGGGCGCGATAAGAGTGACGAGTAAAATCTAGAGTTTCGCGCGCAGACAGGTGAGCACACGTAAGGACGAGTGGCTTAATCTAGTGGAGGTCCAAGTGCAGAATATGGATGGTTTATGAGGGGTATCGTTATCACCGCAGATTATTCACTTCGGCAACTGTACAGAGGGTTATCCATACGTGAGTATGGAGAGAGGGCCTCGCACCTTCACTGGAGGCTTGTACTGCATATATCAGATACCATTATGTGCGTTTAGGGCATGGGTCCCGTATTCGACTGGTCTCCTCGCAGACGCTCAACCTAGTGTGGGATTTTCTCACTGCGAACGAAGTAATTCACTAAACAGTTATAAAGAGGGTGGTAAAGGTCTGCGGGGCAATGTGCCATACTTATTTCTAATGAGACTCTAGCTGTTCGGGTAAATAATTCACTCTCATACTCAAACTTCGGATCAGTTTCTGTTCATTCCTTTCCGGTGAGTCAGCAATTGGACGTGATCATACGGCCCGACTCAGTTCTCAGAATGAGATGCCATGTCTTATCATCCAGGTCATTGCATCATACACCATGAGTCTGTCTTAGAAGGTAAGAGAAGATGTGTGACGATTGACTTTGCATGATCCGAGATATCGTGACCCAGTGAAAGATGTGCACTGAGGCTACTTGGATTAATGAGATTGTATGAGAGGAAGGAAGTTCGAATATGATGCATCCTACGGTATGGAGTCGCACGATGAATGTGAGTATTGGTCAGTATCCTATGGGAAATCATGGCAAAAAAATAATGGAGTGAAATTGATGATGACTCATGAATTTGCACGGATAGAACACTGAGATATGTGCATAATCAGGAAAATTAACCGGTAATATTATATGGAAATCAGGCACTACTATATATCTCACGAATTAATATATATATATATTTTCTTATCATATATAAAGTACATCCTAATATAATTTTCATGCAATACGTATATGTACAGTGTAATATTTTTCTCACTTTATTTATATTCCCTTTAAAATGGTAATGACCGAGTGAACTTCGAAAATAACTATTCGGTACTACTATATTCGAGAAGAGTGAGTAATTATTCGCCGTAATAATCAGGATATTTTCTCAGAAATACTGTTATTAGCCGAATAATTATATATACGAGTATTATATCGAGGCTTTTTCACTATTACGTTATATATAACACATTCCTCAAATATATAATATATGATATATATATTTTATATATATAATATTATATATATTAATATTTATTATAATATTAATATATTAATAATATATATATATATATATATTATATATAATATATTATATATTAATATTATATTAATATACATATATTAAATTAATATATATATATATATTTAATATAATATATTATAATATATTCTATATATATTATATAAAACTTATATATATATTATAATTATTATATATATAATTAATATAATATATATATCTATATAATATATTATATAATATATATATATATTATATATATATATTAATCTTATATATATTAATATATAATAATAAATATAGATATATATTTTCATAGGTATATAATATATATATATATATAAGTATTATAAATATATTATTAATAAGATATATATATATATTATAATATATATATATATATATAATTATATATATATATATATTATATATATATTAATATATATTATATATAATATAATATATATATAATAATATAATATTAATATATATATATATATATATATATAATATAATTAAATTAATTAATCAAGTGATGTTTTAAGCTACATAAATAATTATTATATTATAATAAATTGTGTTATCCTAGGATACGGAAGTGACCCAAATCATCATGCTATCCACCTATACCATAATCATTTATCTCCCAACCTTTGGCACCTAATGAATAAGAGAATATTATTACATTGAGTTATAATATACTTTACACTATAGTAATTAGTATATATATGAAATTCAAAATATAAACAATGGTAGACATTTAAATAAAAATACATCAATATTATTTTATCTGCTGTATATAAGCCCGATGCATGCTAATATATATACTACGATAATTTGTAACATAATGTGAATAGATAAGTGATATCACACTAGTTTATTTGCTTGCATAAGTTTACTAATAACTTAGGTAAAACATTTTGTGTTTACTTAGTTCAAAAAAACTGATTGATATCATATATTTGAATCTAATATCCAGGTTTATTTTATTCTTTATGAGATATGTTTCAATCTCATTTGCTCTATACATCTTTATAATGAGTGTTTTCACTTCAATTACACTTAAGTGATTAGTTAGAATTCTATTACAGTTAATCTGTTAATGCTTTACTTTATAGAATGGTGTTATAGTTTGTGAATTATTCATTTTTTCCTTTAATAGGTGCGAATTAATAAACTGATTGTGATTGAAGTATTTTCACACGGGGATCCTATATATAATGTTTACAATATATATTATAAGGTCAATTAATTTCCAATGAAATCACTAAATGTCAGTTATTCTTAACTCTATGGTAGTTTTCATAAAGTACTTGTCTTGTACCATGTACTTGTACTGTGACAAACTCTAGGAGTACTTGTGTTGGTGGGTTATTCTTCTTGAAATGGATAATCACTTAATATTATTATTCTGTATCTGATAGATAAAGACAAGGCGTGTGTAATAATAATCTGATGAATCGAATAAGTGATTTGGTTAGATTGTAGTATAATTAACAGCGGTACGTTGATGTAACACATGGTGGAGAAGTTTGTCATTATTGGTGGTTATTCTTGGTTATTCACAATTCAGAAGGATAAGTGGATGATGAGGCTTTAGTTTAGAAAAGCGCTGAGAGTTAATGATCGTGGGGTGGTGTAGAGGGTCATTCAAGAGTGTTAGAATGATTTTCGCAGATGAAGCTTAATAGCAGTGGTAGGAATAAGTAGTGTGGCATTAGTGTCGTTCCTACTTTAACTTAATTATAAAATATTTAAACTGTTAGATAGAATTGATTCTGTGGTGGCGGAAATCTGAGGGAGCAGTAAGAAGCAGGTGTGTTGAGTTTAAGGCAATTGGCTTAGTTCAGTACAATATTGGTAAGGTGAACTAGCTGGGCGTAGAAAGTTAGAGAGAGGTCTGTTGTGAGAACAAAGATAAATCGAAATAATCATGCATAACGAGTCAAAGTTATTGTTGTTTGGATAATATGAGCCAATTGTCTCTCAGAACCCGATATAGAATTATTGTCTTTAATGATATATGAATGAGTTGTATGATTATTATTATATGTATTTATTATATAGCATTTGGTAATAATTATATAAAGTATTGTCTCGAATAAAGTTTATAATTATTAAATTTAGTTAATAAATTATTTATTTGTTAATAGGAATTTGAATATTAATGCATATTACGAAATGTAGACAATAAGGACATACCCCGCACAGTCGAAGGCAATTGACGTGAGCGATCTTTAATATAAGTTTGGGTGAATTGTTCCCGGAAGACATGGATGTTAATGGTGCTGGTGCTATTAAAGTGCGATCACTAATGTTAGGTGAATGTAAATAAGATATATTAAGTATATTATGATGAGTAATAAATTAAACATTATTTCTCATTGACTTTTTTGTGTTAATTAGTAAAATATAGTGAGACTATGGTCTTGGAATATTAAGAATCTAAAATAACTAATTTGCATCTAGATGGAAGTAAAATATATAACATTAAAAAAGGAAAGGAGTTTATAGGATAGTGGAGAAGTTTTTAATTGATAAATGTTAAAATGGAAATGACGTCCTTAGTTATAAAGTTGTGTTGAAAAAGATTAAGTGAGATAAAGGGGTAATTTTAATGAGATGAAATAAAATGAGAGTGTGTTGAGAATGGTTTTTAAAGAATCATACTATGTAGAAAAGGTATGGAAATTAGTATAGTCGGATTGGTTATTAAATGGATAGTATATACGTTAGGTTAGAGGTAATGTATGCTTGGGAATCAGACTATGAGCTGAGAGACCTTATAAAGTTGATTGGTCCAGTTAAAGCACACAGGAGGAATCGACAATGTGCACGCGAAGGTATATTAAATTTGTGGTTTGCGTCCTTCAGAGAATGTAGAGTAAACGAACAGGGGCTAGTGCTTACGTATGGGGTGAGTTCATTCAAATTGCTCGTTAATCTATGCGCGGCGATCCTTTTGTGAGGGGGTACGTTATATACCCTACGTGTAGCCGAAGTGGGAGTCTGATTTACCATCGCTACTTGTATCGTCACTGATTAATGTGAATCTAAATCGCCCGTGAGGGTCATCCGCGGTGGCCTCGCCGTCAGGTGGACTGCGTTCCTCGGTCAATTGTGTGTGGGCATATTGATGGCGTGAACTGTGCGGTACGGGAGTATCTTCTACACTACAGATATAAAGAGGGAGGGTAAGGCTGGACCTTTCTTTTCGACTTGCGTCATATTCTTCAGCTACTTCTGTTTCCGGTCGCCCTCACTCATTCATGATAAGATCTATCACTTGTAACTCGGGTGATCGACAAGGTCTCTTTGAAGAGGAAAAGAAGGTTTACGGTGAGGGTTGGAAGATTATTGTAGTGATAATTGGATACTTTTAATATACCCCTTACCAACCCCATTCAAAACATACTTAATTATCCTCACAGCAATATGGACTCTTCTAACAATTAACCCTATATTTCAAATGACACCATTAAATGTTTCAGTAATTTTAGTGGCGAACATTAATCGTTTTTCGAAAATACTTAAAATTTAAACTATCTAAAGATAGGTTTGATATCCAAAAATCAGTATAACTTAATTTCGAGGTTTAAATTAGTTAATAGCTAATATAACATTTCAAATTTTAAATATTTTAACACGCTTAATAAGGTTCCCAAAATGCAAACTTTGCATAGTCGGCGTCATTGCCGTTTCACTGGTTCGAGGTTTTTACATATATTAATAAACACAATTTAGCTGTTTTAAGTGCCAAATTTGACCTTTCCCTAAATACATCCATACACCATCTTCACTTCACTTACTCCTACATTTTAATGACGTGATTCCTAACATTAGAACCTCCGGAGTTGTGTGTCTATTGTAAAGCATTAACTGTGTGAACTTAACTTACTCACTAGACTAGAAATAGGGCCTATGAAACAAATTAGAGGTTAGTTTCCCCAAGCTTGGGTAATTTGAAGTTGTGTGGGACGCCAATCAAAATGAAGAGTAGGATACAAATATGTCCCACACCTACAGTTTTAAGTGATGGTCAGAATATAATTTTAGTATTTTTTTTGTGCACTAACAAACATTACCTAGGCTAACTGCTAATTGGAATTTTATTAAGAAAAATATATGCACTAATAGTATATAATTGTAATTTAGGCTTAATCTCAAATTAAGACATATTGGTTCTATGTAAAGTCATGTGAGCAGCGTGCCAAATAAAAAGAATTGAGAGAATATGCTGAAAGTTCTTATACGTAAAGTTAAGGAGGCAATGGAAAAAGAGGTAAACCCAAATGTAGATGAGGTGAGGAGCATTGGAAAGCAGTGTCATACGTGCTCATATTACTTATACACGTTAAATTGCTTGAGTATGTAAGCGCTACACGCAAGTCGGCCCGTTAGTTCCTAAAGCGAAAACCATATCGTTAAATAGGAGAGTAGTGCCAGAGACCTCTGGCACCTAGAGAAAAGCCGTACTAGGCGATCATGAATGAAGTATTTTTCAGATACTAATAATAAAGTGAAGATGTAGAGAAGTTCAAAGATCTTAGATTAAATATCAAGATGAAGCTATATCCGGCGATAGTATTAAATTATGAGACGGCTTCTTTTTTTGGAATATAAGTTGGACATGTATGCGACTCTATCACATCTAGAGGAAAAGTGACTAGTATTAGACATAGGAGTAATAGTTGAATCACGAGTAGTAGACGAGATATGACATCAGAGAAGCACTAAACTATCCTCTCAAACTCGAGAGCTCATATTGCACGATGTGGAGGGCACTGAATCACGATACTCTATACTGTACATTAGATTTCATTATGCCCATGACATCCTCAATCAATATAAATACATAGAGGCAATAAGCCATAGTATATACTACATTATGAGAGGATATAAGTGATGTATAGAAGAGAAAGCCAGAAATACTGAGTTATAAGGATGATTATAGAGGAAAATAGGATATGGGAAAGATGATTGTCCTTATTTCAGTTGAGAATTAATGACACAAAACATCAAGATTGATGTGAAGGAAGTACTAAAACGTGAATTTTTACAGTAATTTAGCCACGTCTAAACGATGGATATTTATTTGGCAAAATTTAGACCTAAGATAAGATTTGTCATTAGGAGAATACCAGGAGGTATTAAGCTACACTTTATTCGTCGATGAAATCCACGATTATTGCTTGTCTAGTAAAGAGTTTTACCCTGCTAACAATATATCTCACACTTGAAAATGATAAAATTCTAGTGAGTATTGATAGATGAACAAAAATAATTTAATTACACTACACTCACGATATGTCAATACTTGATCTAGTAGACAGAATGAGCCAGAGAATCATAAGCAAGTATGAAACCATTATTAGGATGATTGAAGGTGAGAGAGAAAAGTAATATTGTATGAAGAAATGAATAATGGTGAGAACTCACTGCTCATATATATATATATTATATATTATATACTCATTCAACGAATCAACTCCCTCCTTATTGATGGTAGTACAATAATGTTATATCTAAATTCTAGCGAAACTTGAGGAATTTATCACATTTATGTCCTGGTCTAATATATTTATACATGTACGTAAGGAATCAAGTATACCTAATAATTAAACTAAGAATCGTTACAGTGATCCACTAAAACTACATTTATCTTACCTCATTTTCCATAATAATACTTTTTACATTTTACCTATGTATTATATACTATATTAATGATTAAAAATATCAATAAAAATATAGGAAATCAAAAAATAATAAAGAGTAAATATCTACTTTAAGGTAAATTAATATTTTCAGAAAATATATTTTCTTAATGATATCAGTAACTGGGCTTGATGTGGGTTTTAAAAGTAAAATTAGTGGGGTGTCATTATATCCTCCTTCGGTTGCCCTGACAGACATCTATTTATAAAATACTTATAACTAAACTTTATCTATGATAACTTATGGAAATTTTTTAAGAAATATTAGATCAATATACTAGATATTATCCAAAAACTAGAGAGTTTTAAAACAAAAGTGAGTGTAGTCCTTGCTTAGGATCACACTGAGACACACTATACAGTTTATGGTGTTTGTTTATTCAACAAAATATATAAACTCATGATTGTAATTATGACTAGAATATATATATAAGCTTATATTTATAATAATATTACAAGGACTCAATAAATTATTTTTATTCTTACTGTAAATCAAATTACAACTGTAGATGGGCATAAATTAGTTATGATCATTTATCCAATAAAGATTATGATATTCACAATAGAAGCTGAATGAATAACTTATAGAAATTAGTAACTCTATTGATACACATATATATTAATAATTCAAATAAGGTCTCTTTGATTCACATTATGCGAATGAGGATATGAGACACATGAGGTTTGTAATTAAAGTTTTGGGAAGAATAATAGGTGTGACTTATCCAATATTTATTGTTTGAAGATCCCGGATTCTAACGTTAATATTATGAAGCTTGTAGTGCACATGTTTTAGAACATGTTTGCTGATTCATATCAAGGAAATAGTCCTCAATGTTACGAGAATAATTTGCTTCTCGGATGGAGCTTCAAGCCAGTATAAAATAAAAAAAAACAATCTTTGACCCTAATAAATAGAAATAGCTTTGTGACTCTATGTGAGATCCTTGAATATGAGAATTATTTCTATGATATATCTAACTATGGGAAATTTAATAAAACCTATGTTCACTAGCCGGAATTAGGCCGAGGAAGATCCCTAGAACGCCTCATCACACTCATTAGTAGACAAGATCTCGACGTTATGTAAGTGTTCAACAACTATTGGAACATTGATAATCCGTGAAGTGCATAAGTTATTATTATACCCATTACGCAAATGCTCATTCCTTCATTGCTTCCAACAATAGGTCTTTAGTCTTGACACAAAAAATTTCGAAATAGTAGATTTATCATTTGATACCTCATCATTTGTGAGACAAACTCATAAACAACTACTAACACTAATAATAACTATAATAATAAATAATAATAATATATATAATAATGGGAATGTTTGAGCCCCTAATATAAAAAGAGCAGAAACCGGATTACTTGGCGAGACTTTTAAATTTTAAGAAGATTGCCGATTATTGTCGCTCAACGGTAGAGCGAATGAGACCCAAGGAAAAGGGTCAGGGTTAGATCTCCGTCCGAACCCTAGCTTGCAATTACCTAGAGTAATTCCCCTCCTAGAATAGGAAAATGCCCGCGAGGATCAAAATTTAAAAAAATAAATGTTAGTTCTTGCAAGGGACAGTTGAATTTTACATGAGTAATTATAAATAAATTTTATTATAAAAATAGAATAACAAATATAAATAAAAATAAAAAGAAGGAAAATAGTTTAAACCTATTAAACAAGATCACAAGAATATAAAGTTAAAATATTTACAATGTCTTTTAAATATATCAAAAACTATGGATTTTATCGATCTTCAGTCTTCAATTTCTTCGATATGAAACTCATCATCGTCATCTTCGTTAAGAGCTTCCAATAATGATTCCGTTAAAGAAGTATTTGAAGTTTGACTGGACATTCTATTATTAACAGGAGCAGGATAAAGAAGACCAACTTCTTTGGTAAATTTATCCACTGAAATAAATAATAAAAAATAAAATAATTTAAATAAGTAAATGTGTAAATATAAGGGTATGGAAGGGAACGATTTGCGTAATGCTCTTCTACTACTTTTTGTTTCCGGTGCATGTTGCGTACTTAACCCCCAATCTGGGGAAAGGATGTAGATAATAATATAATAAATAAATAAAGTGAAAAAACACATAAGTAAATACAATATAATACATAAAGTGATTAAGAAATGGTAAAATACAGAAAAGGAACTAAAGAACAATTAATAATATAAAGTAATAAATGAAAATTAATTAAAAATATGAATTAAATTTTGAATTATTTTTTTGTAATTTAAAAGTTCCACCCTGGGGAATTAAACCAGGAACTCTCTTATAAGTCAAATTATCTTAATGATTTCAATGATAAAAAAAGAATAACATCCTTTAGATTTGTAATTATTTACGTTTAAAAAAAAAAAAGGATTCAAAGATTATTTTTTCTTCCTATTTAAGAAGCTGGTCACCATTACATACTTTGTATATTTATGCTTAATTTTTATTTTCTTATCTAATGATCATATATAGTGTTTGATAATCATAAAAAAGTTACTTCCCTAATTGCCCAATACGGCTTTGAAAAGAAATCATATTTTATAAATATATTTGAAAATTATTTTTTTTTTGCAAAAAACCCAAACTCAAAACGCCGTACCTTCGCTATTACTGTGAGAGATAATCTTTGAAACCAAAGGAACATAAATTGCTGTAAGTTCTTCATTGCCAATGGGTAAATATTTATTCAAATGCTTCATCTTATTTAATCTGTCATTTGAAACATTCACAACATTTTTAAATGCTGGACGGGTAAGGGATCTAAAGGTTTGTGGAGTTGCGGTTTTGTTCCCTTTTAAGCTATGCATCATCCCACGTATACTTACCGAAGAAGCGTAGCTTTCTAAACTGTGGATTGGCTGAAAATAAATAGAGGATTCAAATTGTTAAAACATGAAATTAAATTTTTAAATTTTGGTGAAAATCTTTCATATTTTAATAGATTAAATTGGGGAAAATATTCATAAATAACTAGAGTTAAAAGCTTTATTTTAAGCATTCCAGAAACAAAATCTTTATAATAGAGCGAAAAAATGTAAGGGAAGGATGAAATTTTTCAAAAATTTTAACTTTAAAATAGCTAAAGCTAGAAGAAACTTTAGAGGTGGGAGTTAGAAAATCTAGAGAGAGCTATGTAATTTCAATTTAATATTGCAAAAATTATATTTAAATAGACCAATTCAGCATTGAAATTTTTTTAAACATTAATATTGCCAAATTTTTCTATAGGAGGGGGAGTTGAGACTCACACCGAGCTCTAAGACCCCTTTCTCCCTAATGTATAGCCGAGAGGAATATTTCATCTCTGAAATTTGAATTACAATTTAAGCGTTGTTAAACCAAGCCTAAAGATACGATACTCCAATCGAAATTTATGCATGCCAGACTAATTCCATTTTTACCGCCTAATTGGTACTAGTCCTAAACTTAAGACATGATGAAAACATCAATGTATCATATATATTGGTGGAAAATATAAAAAGGGAAGTCTATTCGTAATGTTTTCCATTACTTTCTTTTATTTTTGTTGAAAGACGTCTAACTGATTATCACATTCTTTCTGAATCTGGGTTAATCTAAGTTTACATATTCATTATTTGAGTTGAAATACATTGTAATCTAGATTAAATTAGATTGTTAAAATGGTCTCTATCGAGGCCCCTTGTCACTGCGACCCAAAGCAACTTTTGACTAAGATATACTTACATCCCAATACGCATTAAAAATATCTCCATCGCCCAAGTAGTTAATCGCTGCTGCAAAATCATTAATATCAGTGAAGAATGAACTGCAATTCTGGTGAAGAAACAAATTAAAAGTAGAAGCTATAGAATCACTTCGCTCAAATACATCCTCAGGATTTTCAAGAAGAGAATCTCTTTCTTGTTTTTTCAGGTGAGGTGGTAAAAGATTATGGGTATTCTTCTCAACACATTTTTCTCCTACAAAAAACGAAGAAGTTTCACTAAAACCTACAGATTATTCAACATCAATTTTTACTATTATTACTACTACATCACCAAGACAACCAAAACAATCTTCATGATTACTTAAAGGTTAAAAGTTTATTTTAATTGTAACATATTATAATATAAACTGGTGTTCCTGGTGTCTTTTAATGAACTAGCGAAATTGACATGACCGTGAAGCTTTTTTTTTTTTTTTTTGTCTATAATTTTTATAACCGTCATTATTTACATTTTGAAATCTCTCCATACAAATTTGTTATTATGAAAACCAAAAGCTGCCTTATGGACCAACCTAAACTATTACTCGAAAAACGAGCAAAAAAATAAATTAAAGGCAGATAGATAGCAGCTGCAGAGAATTTTCAATTAAATTTCCATTGAATATTTACTATCCAAAAAAGTCATAAATACTTTTTCTTCTCAATGATACAATGAGCCATCAATGACTTCTGAACGACAATTAAATAATAATATCTTCCTTTTTTGGGGGGGGGGGGTGATGTGACAGGAATCACCACTGCAAGCAAAAAGAGCAGCTATACCGTGTCAGCAGAACTGACAACAGGGGAAGTCCCTACACAGAACGAGAAAAATTAAGGATATCGAGAGGTTTATATTTGATAAAAGATGTTCAACTCATGGCGGAAGGCAAAAATTTTGTCACTTCGAAAATGGGGCGAATCAGATAAAATATGAGCAAGGCGATTCCGGAAAGGAATAGTAGGTATGTCAGGAAAGAACTTGAGTAGGATGGCTGAGATTACGTCGAACCCACAAATATATGGGCGATAGTAAGAGGACCACACGAAAAACAAAACGGGACAGGATGGGGGTTCTCTCTCACCATGTGAAAGCCATTCGTTAGATTGGTGTGTCCAATTCGTAAACGGGCGAGAATCACCACCTGGCGGCGACTCCATTTACAAGAGGACGGCCAGTGACCTTAAAGAGGTATAACATTCCGCAGCTTGGAGCCAAGGGAATCCTCCGACCAACAAGTCTCCCAGCAGGAGATGAAACCATTACGGACACACGCGTAAAAATCAGTCGCAGGGAGGTGTCCCAACAGTATATTCAGTGGAAGGAACCGTCTGCTAGTTACCCTGTAGTGGCAGCACGGTTGGCTTCTGTATCAGCTCTCTCGTTACCCGGAACACCCACATGGGAAGGAACCCAACAGAACTCAATTCACCTTCCATTCAATCGAACTGAGCTGATGAACTTTTGGACAGATGAAACCAAAGGATTTCTTGTTGAACAGTCGAGCAGAACCAAGAGAGCGCCTCTAGAGTCCGAGAAGATTGTATAATGACGTCCGGGTGGTAGGTTGCTAATTCTGCCCACAGCTAAAACCAGCGCTATCAGCTCAGCTGAGAATATGGACTTATACGTTGGTAGGATGTGGAAAATGGCGAGGTCTGAGAAGACAGCCAAAGCTCCCACTTCGACTCCCGTTTTGGAGCCATCAGTGTAGATAGGTGTTGAGCCATTGTAGAGCTCTTTATAAGACAGAAAGGATCCCCTCAACGTCGCCGGATGTGTCTCACCCTTGGTGAAGGACTGGATCCCGAAACAAACAGTGGGGGAGGAGAAATCCATTTCGAATGTTCGTTGTCGAAATTGCAAAGCAAAACTGATTGAAAAGAAAGGCCAAGAAAATTAAAAATAGTAGTCACAACCCCAGCGAACGGCCAATATGCAGGAATGTGGAGGAACTTCTATTAAGGGCGACAAGGCTGAGGAAGCAGGGACCTGAATATGAAGGAATAAAGAGCACATAAACTGCTCTCTTCGCAGGGACAAGGGCATTAATCCCAGTCTCCACCTCCAGGCTCTCCTTAGGCGATGATCGAAATGAGCCTGTTGCAATGCGCAGACCCTCGTTTTGAAATGTGCTCTAGACTGGAAGCAGCCAGGAAGAGGCCGGGATTGGAGCCCGACTGATGGTGAGATTTGTCTTTCTTTAAAGGTTTTTCTTTTTTCCCATTAAAGACAACTCAAAAAAAAAAATTTGCACCGCAATAGATGAACACAAATATAGTAACACCAATGATGAATATAAAAACTAGAATATATCCTGGGAGCGTAACCACTAAAACCGAGCCCACCCAGTAGGGCGGGCCATGGGTGTGGTCTCGGCAAAGCCTCCCGGAACTCCGCGTCCAGTCTCTAAGATGAGAAAATGCTAGCCGTGCACCACACGGATAAGACGCGAAGCCCAAGATTATATACATCCAAGTGCCGGACGGCCTCCTCAGTGGTTAGGTAAGGTTCGGGTCCCTAAACAATTGGCGGCCCGGAGAAAGGCGAGCGTAAAATGACGTTTTCAACTGTTACCCTCATACCACGGGGAGAAGTTGGGATGAACTGTAAACCAACGTGCGGGAAGAGCACCGAATAGCCCAAGACTGTTGATGGAAATAAGGGAGGAAAACACCTTATACAAATACGATTAATAGTGACTTATGCGTGGGAATTGAGACTTGAATTAAAAAAAAAAAAGAAAATCTAGATTTTCGGCTCTATAGGAGGGAGACACTGAGAGGCATATAATTCCCGCCCCATACAGTATCCAGAGAGCCCACCCATTCCAACTGCAAGGTGAACCGAGACTTCGGGTGGGTGTATAGTATAATATATGTATATAATATATTATATAGTATATTTATTTAATTAAAAAAAATATTATATATAATATATAATATATAACTATATATATATATTATTTATATATATATATATATTATTTATAATATAATATATAATATTATTATATATGTTATATACTATAATATAATATTAAGTACCTATATATTACTTAATATATTCACTATATATTATTTGATATATATAATATATTTAATATATATATATATATATATAATATTAATTAATAATATATATATATAATATTGTTGCCCTTCTGTCTTCAGCCTCGCTTAGATATTTATGTTACTTTCTCTTAAAAATATTTTCTGTTCAGAAAAATTCTTACATAATTAACTTGAAATTGGTGCGCTACTTTCGTCGTCTGCTAAGTATTTTATACTACGGAGTGCACGCATTAATTCGTTTCTTCACTCAGTGTATTAGCACATGTGTTGGTGTGTGTGTACGCATCGTTAGGCTCTTTCGTGTTCCTGCTTTTTGCAGTCGCCAACGTGCAAGTGGTATATTTATGAGTGGAATATTTAAGGGTTTCGGTCAGTCAAGTAAGAGGTGCATTTCTCGTTTGTCCATTCATTAATTGTAAAAGTCAGGGTGAATTATTGAATAAAATTGTTAAACCCATTACACTTCCGTATATGATTGATATAAATTAATAATTAATTTATAAAATATTTTGTTGTGCTTAGAACGAAAATAAAGTCTCTTTATTTTTTAATTTAAATAATGCTATATTCTTGTTCATGTACTAATAATTATAATGTCTAAAGGCCTCTCTATGTGCAAATTTTTTTTTATAAAAATTATTAACATTTTTTATTATTTATTGTTTTATAGTTTGTTAGGATTTTTTTTATAGGCCATTTTCTGTTTCTTGTGTTGTTTCTTCAATAGACTATTATACTCCTAAAGATTCTCGTGTTCTGTTCTTCTCCTTTAGTTGGCACCATTACTAATCAAGATATATATTTATATATTATAATATATATATATTATATCTATATTATTATTATTTTATTATATTATAATATATATATATATATATTATATATAATAATATTATATATATATTATATATATATATTATATATATATATGATATATGTAAGAAAACAATTTCTGAACCATAGTGGAATTAATTCTAGTATTTTTAGCATTTTTCTGTTACTAACAAAGTGAGTGTAATTATATAAAAATATACTTGATTAAAAATATATATAATATATATATATATATATATATATATATATATATATATATAATAGCGGTACACATATATCTATATCTAAAGAGTATATATATATATGTATATACTATATAATATTATATAATATAATAATATATAATACTATATAGTTAAACTAAATAGATTTATTGATGGTTCAGTTGCTGGCAAAAAGTAAGTTAAATTACTTTTTATTCAAATTGTAGCACTCAAAGTTATCACGTCTCAAACAGAAACTGAACTTCCACTCTTTTAATAATATATATATATTAGTATATATTATATATTATTATATAGATTATATTTATTATAGTCATATATATATTATATATAATTTATATATATATATTATATTATATATATTATTATATATATATTAATGATATATAATATATATTATAATATAATATATTTATATTATAATTATTATAACTTATGCTTTATATATATATTATATATATATATATATATATAATATATATATATATATATATATATATTATTATTATAAATATATATATATATATATATATAATATAATATATAATATTATATATAATAAATAAAATCATGAGTTAATATATTTGATAAATCTCTTTGTGGTATATTAAACTTATTATAAATTTTCCACACCTTTAATGACTTCCATAACACTAGAGGGAACTGAACTAAATATTGGAGGTCAATTGGATATTTCCACCTATCTAAGTGATTTACAACTAAATGTCTTACAACTTAATTCTAATAAATGAAACAAAATTGCGTTTCTAAGTTAAGACTTGGATTATATTTATTGAAATATCAATGGATATGTATCAAAATGATTAGGATAGTATTTAAAAAAAAATCATACAGGGGTAAAATGTTTCTAATATCTCGTGAAAATTAACCATATCATATAATAATAAAAAATCATTTAATTGCATATAGAGTCCTTGGTGAATAAAAAAATTCAAAGTGCTGGTATAAACCATATTTAAGAGGATAAGATTCTATCATATTTAGTGTATCGGAGGAAAGCAAAGTTATTTTTGTTGATGTACAGTACTTATGTCTAAATATATATTTAATTTTTTTTTTTTTTTTTTTTTTTTGTGCATCGTTAATGAAATACACTTGCACAACCATAGCGGCAATACAGGGTCGGAAAATCCACATCGACACTAGACTAAACGAATTAATTAACTTGGGAAGTTAATCTATATTCGGTTGGTTTAAATTTCTAAAAAAGATAAAAATAAAGTCCTGTCGAAAAGCCGAAATTCTGATAATGTTTAACAAACGGGCTTCACAGGAAATGTTTAGTAAATCACGGAGGAATATATTTCAAGTGGTCATTAATTAAGGGAGTATATGGTGAACCGAAAGAGGACATGAGATTGGCAAAACTGACTGCTCGGGGAACACTGTGTGATCAATACTTAGTCGAGCCATGATGATCTCTCGGTGACGACAAATAAAAAACCATTTACCGTAGGAGGGTCGCCTTCCCCCGATTTTCTTGCCAGGATTTGTAAAAACCCTTCTTCATGATGGGGTAGTAATCGGTAGCAGGAATGTAACCCCTTTGAAGTCTAACTTCGATCGGATTAGGGCGATGAGATGTGAAAGGGATTTGCAATCAGCGCCCCTGGATTCCGAGGTGAGATAACGCAATAGGTCAAACGCACGATGACGAGTCTTTTTCAGGTGTTTAATGTGCGGTGTGATGTCAGGTAGTCATCCAGAATGAGCCTAAAAATCTGACCTATGAAGTAGCAAGATTGGGTGGACTATACAAGGTTACGTCCTTTCAGCGGGAGATAGTTGCAGGTTTTCATTCACTTTTATCCGAATAGTATTGCTGAAGTTTTGGTGGAAAAAAAAAGTTGGAACCATGGAGTTACCTAGCTCACCATTGAGCAAAGTGTTTTCATGGGCCTTTGGAGTTGACGTTTAAGACCGAGGAGATGATAGCCCAGGCATCAGCATGTGTATATACGCCAGGTCATAGCATACATACAGGGAAAGATTGTGATCCTCCGATGGGACGGTATATAACGATGGCCATTGAATCCGCAGAAGCCAATATTAATAATAAGTAATGACATAATAATATATAATAAATAATAATAATAATAATAATATTAATCAATAATAATATAATATAATAATAATAATTAGTTAGGTGCTGCTATTAAGCGCCTTCAGTTGGAACCTGACCTAGGATAATGAAGATGGGGTTGAAACTTTCAGTAAAATCGTTAATGCTTTAGGAAATATGCATAAAAACCTCAATAAATAAACAAATTAAAACAATGACAATAAACTGGAAAAAGAAGAGAGACGAATACTTGAGTGACAGCCCTCTGTGGTGAGAGGATCGGGGCGGGAATGATATGATTAACACACGTACACTCTTAAAAAAACCAAGGGAAAAAAGCCACATCCAAACCAGTCCAAAGCCCCAGCTCAGAAACCACACCCTGAACTTCCCACACCTGGCAGTGGGGCTGTGGTTGTGGCCTCGGGTTAACGGCCCCGGAACACGCGGTCAGCCTTCGATCCTACGTCATTTAGCCCATACATCCGGCACCATAACGAACAAATGCGAATGCTATCGGGATTATCACCCCTAATCAGTGTAGGAGAGCTTCATGGTTTAGCCAAGGTTAGAGCCACTACAATGAGCGGTCCAATAATCAAACAGACAAAAGGGGACCGGTTACTAAACCTTTAGTAATCTCCTCAAAGCCACTGGCGAAGGAGTTCACGTTACAGTACCGGATGGATATCAGGAGGAATTCAACTGGTTCACTAAGACAGTAAGCGATGAAAGAATGCACTACCAACCAAGGAATAGAACAAAATACAAATGCAGGAGCTAAATAAAGTAAATAATAAATTTTATCTTTCTTTTTGGAAGGATATCATCTCTACAATGTAGGTATCTAACCCTTTACACACCTACATAAGGGAAACTGCATTTCGGAGGAATATTATATAGTAATATATATATATATATATATATTATATAATATAGATTTAATCATAAGCTAGTGCTTATGAATAATAATAAAGATATACATAGTAATATATAAATCATCATCATAAAATAATAAATAAATATATATTAGTATATAAATTACATATATTCTGAGTAGTGGCAAGCAAATTCGAGATAGGGCGTCCGAGGGGTGAGAGCTCATAATCAGTAATATAACTATATAATAATATATATAATAATATAAGTAATATAATATCAATATTATCAATAAATGAAATATATACAAATTAAGATGATCAAGTTTGGTAAAGGTACTACTCACGACATTACTATATAGTATATACAACATTAATAAATTATATAAATAATGATTTATTACTAATAATATTAAATAATATATATATTATATATATACTAATCGTGCGGAGCAGTTCACACACGTCACGATTTAACAGTCCAGTTTCACACAGTAGTTCGCAAGTTCTTGCCATCGCGAACGATATGTACGCTTCGAGTGAGAGTAGCTGAGGCGTCGCCTTGTATTCTCACTAGAGAGCGCATTTCTATATAAGAGATAGAAATGAATAAAAATAAATTACATAATATAAATGTATAATACTACAACACATCATGTATCTCTAGACGCAGCATGTACACTTCGGATAAATTTAAAATGTTTACCTGCGGCTAGAAACCCTTGAAAGAAATGGGGTAGGGGGGGGGGCTTATTTTGTAACCTCAACTTAAGTAAAATATTTCAGTAAGAGGGTTTGTGTTCATAATTTAGATATTGTGCATTATCTTCTCCTCTCTGTAATAAACAAAAAAATAATCACTATGTAGACAAGATATAATGTTGCCAAACTCCGTCCGTGCAATTAAAATACCTGAATTTTAACATTAGCATTTTAGCTTTAGAAGATTAGATACCATGAAATCATGTTGGGTATGAAAGACGTGAGCGTCATCAGATGAGTACAAACAAAATGATAACTTTAGTATAACAAAATACTTCAGAAATTTTTTGAAGCAAATGGGCACAAAAAATATATGGGTTATTTCCTTAAATACCTTTTTATACTAAAAAATATCAGAAATATTGATAAGTTCATTAATTTTTAACACAGTCAACAACTTTCAGAACGATTACTATTTTTAAAAGGTGAACCAATTTATATATATGGAAAGACATACCTAAACCTTTACACCATGATATCTACTACAACACAATAAAAAATCAACCAGACATAGCTACAGGTTATAGTTAATCTTCATTACAATGAATATATACTTGAATCTTGTCTACACAATTATTTGTAACTTTCTAACATGTAAACATTATTAATACCAACAATCTAACGAAAATACAAATACATCTTTCAGCTTGCAACTTAGGTTTTAAGTAAAGTCTCAAGTTCTACTGTTTCTCAGTGAGTAAATAAACTGTTACTTACACATTTTATACATTTAACTCTGTGATGATTAGCGATTATACCTTGAAAGCTTGTCATTTTTTGAGATTATATAGTCATATTTCTTAGTTTATGTTAATATTCATATATCAATCAAGAGCACATTTGTATGCACTTCCATACATGCTAATAAAGTCAAAAACACAACCTTCCATACAAGCTACCCTCATTAACCAACCCGGGTGGGCGGATCTAATTAGCGAGTAGATCGTTAGTTGTCGCTTAAATTTAAAACTCCAATTAATATCAATCTTTAAACCACAGATTGCTATATTACTATCCAATCGGAAAAATAAAAGCTAACTGTTATATTTTCTTCTAGTTAGTGAAAACAAGAAAATTAATCCTTTCCAAACGCATTAAACTACTTTTCTCTCACTACTTACTTTCTTTTGCATTTGCTCTTATACACTCGTCACTTACCCAATCTTCGTCAGCATATTCACTATTTGTTGATTTCTTCTTATCCATCATATCAAATTAATTTCCTCCTTCTCGATCATTGCTACGTTTTTCCACATCTCTAAGCTTACGTATTCGTTGGACTGAAATCGCTTAACATTCTACGAAATATCGAGTCTTGAATGTTCTTACTCAACTTTGAGAATTAAAGAGCTTCATTGAGTAAATTCTTCCAAAATTAATTCTATCACACCCACTATAGGTTTATAGATCTCATTGTGTTCTTATCTGGTTGATATATTTAACTTAGTTCATTCAAATAACTAGCTTCTCTTTTACCCACACTTATTAAAGATTCTTGTTCTTCTGTCCCTATTCTCGACTTTCTTTCAATTCTCCTAACACGTATTTCTTAAAAATCTCTTTTCCGTAAAATAAGTAATCCACATAGGTACACATTGCTCCAACCAACCATTCATCAGAATAACACTGTGAATCTAACAAATCTTTCTCCCCTACTTCCTTCATTGCCTTGGTAATTTCCGCATCTTATCTGTCTGTACTCTATTTCCCGTCCATCTAGTTTATCACCTTGTAAATATGCTGTTTTGATGTTCTTAGTTTTGCATCTTCACCCAAATTTCAAAGCCTCCGTGGAATACGTGGGGTCAGCTGTTAAAAAAAATCTCCAATCCTACTCTACAGTACCTCTCACAACCAACCTTGTCACAGATATTTTTCCATCTTTCATATTCTATGCAATGATCATGTAATAGTTAATGCATTCTGATCCTTTTTTTATCCTCGGTATGTACTTTTTCCCTCACACTTTCACTCCTTGTCATTTCTTTCTTTGAATGTCCAAGGTCTATTCCCTTACATCCACATTTTCATCTAATCCCCTTTTACATCAATTTTAAACCTCTCCAATTTTCTAAAATATTTATTTTAGCTTCCAATACCTAATTATCTTCCTCATCATCAACCTTCTTTTCCCATATTGAAAGTGAGGTGCGCAACATACACCGGAAACAGATAGTGGATAAACAGGTAAGTAGAAAGGAAAGCCTACTACCGTCTCCTCTATCATTAAATGGGAGCTTATCGCAGTAAAAAAAATCCGCCCTAGGCCTTCAGGAGACAGCGACAGACTCTCACTCTGGTATCTCATCAAAGTAGGGTTCGTCCCTCGTACAAGGAGGCCCACAACCATACCCCCTCACAAAACCCACCGATTCACTCCTATTATGCACCTTTTTTGCTCTCGCTCTTGCCAAACTCGCATTCCTTTTCTTCAGACATTCCTTTACTGACTCAATCCACTTTTTCATCGGTTTCCCACCAGTTGACCAACCGATTATAAACCATCTTAATACAATCCATTAATCTCTCATTTACGCCTTCTTCACACCACACAACTCCCAAACACATTCATTCCTCATTTTATCAATTCTTCTCACACCATTAAGATTTTCAATCTGAACAGGTTGCACCTTAGATCTTTACCTCTTATTATACTACTATACATTATCAACACAAGTAATAACATACCTCGTGTAAAACCTTAAGGCACTCAAGATAGTCCTTGCATTCAACAAGGATCTAATTGCACCAGCCACATTCCTACCATTCACAACTTTCCTACTACGCTGCATCATCCAACATATATCCTAAATATTTAAACTCATATACTCGTTCTAATTGCTCACTCTCCAACATGACTTAACACAGGGGACTCTCTTCACTCATTACCAAAACCTTACTCTAAGCTACATTTACTTTCCAACCCCAACTTTTACGCACACTGCCAAACCCCTCTACCAATCCTCTCAAACTTTCTTCAGATTCGCCTTACAAAACAAAATCATCCACATACAATATGGTGGGCACCTTCCCCTCTCCCCCATTTTCCATCAATCTAACACTTTCCCCTACCTCTCATTTTCCATCACCAACATTACAATTAATGATCCAGGAAACATAACACATCGCCTTTCTCACTCCACTATTAATATTAAACTATTCAGCTTCAACTCAATCTAAATTCTTACAACCCGCTTCAAAACTTATCGCCATTTACTACATACTTCGATCTCCATTTCAAAAAAAATATATATCCTATACACCTGACACAGTTTCCCTGTTATCCGGCATACGCCTGCCTGCTAGTCATATAAGACCTAATGCAATTTAACAATATTTCTTCTCTCTCATTTTCTCATTATCCAGACCTGTTTCAATTGAATCAACAGACTATACCTTGAATTCCATAAAGCCTTCCACAAAAAACATATATCACTAAACACCGACACAGAGCTTTCCCTAATTAATCCTGGTCCATACGCCTTCAAGTCCATAACCTAAATACAATTTATTCTTCTTCTCTCGTACCTAATTTGTTCAATGTGATTCAACATACCTTATGATTCCATTCAAGAAGCCAAACCAAATATACATATATCAACTAACACCTTGCACAGACTCCTATATATTCCTGTTGAAAGGTGTCCATAAAACCTTTTTCCTCTCTCATTTAATTTGAATGTGAAAACTAATAAACTGCCAAATAAGTCCTCAGTCAGCTCGACAGAACTTTCAACCAAAATTACCAGCATATATATCTTTCCAACAACACTGATAAATAAATTCCCTTATAAATTCCTATATTCTTCAAAGGTCCATATTTATGTTTTTCATGTATCTCGTCATCTTTAGAATCTATTCCAAGTATTTAGAGAACTGAAATTTTCCCCCAAATTGGGCAATCATTAATGAACTTAAATTTACTAGCTTAACTAATATCCCTTTTAAAACCACGGATTTTCTATTATTATTCAATCTGAAATCAAAAGTTGAATTAAATTAATAATTAATTAAATAAATGACTTAATAGAATGTCGTTTCCCTCGAAACAAATAAGTAACTTCCCGTTAAATCTTTTTCCAACAACCAATATTGCCTTATGTAATATATATATCTCTGAATGTTAAAAGTCTATAACAAAAAAAGATGTAATATGTACAAGATAAATCCACCTTTTTAAGCAAAATGGTTAGAAACTTAGAAAAGACCTGCCCAATAAACACAAAAGAGGGAATAAAAGAAAATAATTAAACCAACACAAATGCCTAGAAGCTGTAAGTGTCTTGAGAAAACTACTCTGCATATATAAAATTTGTCAAAAGTAACATAGAGTTTCAAATAAACATACGAACCCACTCTGATTAATTGTATAACTTGAGGTATAAAATATCCTAGGCAAATGCCGTTTTCCCACACAAAAAAAAAAAAAAAAAAAAAAAAAAAAAAAAAACTACCGAAATGTTATGAATTAGATTATTGAAAATTTAGCAGACTGAAATATTTAAATCTTGTATGCAGATTAACATGCACTATTAATTTCCATATTCGTCTGTAATTTATGTAACAAAAACAATAAATAACCAAATACGTAAGTTGATACGAAAATCAAAATTGATTTATCAATTGATTAAATCAAATTGATTTTTATGGCATGAAAAAATCAAATGATTTTTGATTTTTAGGCATATTTTTTTTCTAATTAATAATTATTCCTAGTTATCAGCTGATTAATATGTATCTAAATATTTCATCTATATAAATAAGTAAATTCATCCATATGATATATCCAAATCATTTTCAAATAAAGAAAATAAATAAAATTAGAATTACTGATATATATATATATATATTATAATAATATATAAATATTATATATATATTATTATAATATATATATATATATATATATATTATATTTTAATATATAATTATATATATATATATATATATATATATATATTATATATATATTATAGATAATTGTATATGGATGGGGTATGAAAGAATTAGAAAGGTGGGGGGTGCCAGGAAATGATGTTGATGGAGAATGGAGATAGTGGAAGGGTGCCCTTCTATTATATGCGGAGATTTGGTTCTGTGTGGTGAATCTGAAAAGAATAGTTTGAGAGAGATTGGTAGAGAGATTCTGGCAAGGTATTAAAAGAAAGGGGCCTGAAGTAAACGTAAGATAAGGAGTAAAGGTTAATGGTTGTGAGTTAGGATAGCCCACGGTTGAAGTTATTTAGAAATCGTGAGCAGGCTGGAACAAGTGTACTGAGTTTAAATATTTGGGTGTGTTGGATGAGAAAGGGAACGTGATGCAGAAGTGTAGTAGGAAAGTCTTTGTGGGAAGTAATAGAAGGTGGCCTGGTGCAATTAAATCGTTCGTGGGGTGAAAGAGGACTAAGTCTGGAGTGCGCTAGGGTCTTGCATGAGGGTATGTTGTTACCTCTGTGTTAATGTATAGATAGCGCAGACTATGGTCTGGAAAAGAAGTATAGATTTCTAAAGTTCAATGTGATCAGAATGACATCTTAGCGGCGTGCTAGTGTGAGAGAGAAATTCGTAAAAATGAGGAATGAACATATTAAGAGTTGTGTGGTGTGAAGAAAAGGGTAACTAAAGAATAAATGAAAAGTATGTTGAGATGTTGTCATGTGAAAAGGATGAATGAATAATCCAGTTGGTTTATAGACGATGTTATACGTGGTATGCTGTTGAAACCGACCGGTTGGGAGACCGAAAGAAAAAAGTGGAATTGAGTCAGTAAATGAATGTTTTGCTAGCGAGAGAAATGCGGTTTGGTCAGGAGGCGAGAAAGAAAGGCGTGCATAAGGAGAGAATGGCCGGGGTTGTTGTAAGGGGTATGTTGTGGCCCACCTGGGCGGGGATGAACCCTACACTGGACACTTACCATAGTTGGATCGTCGCGGTCCCCCAAGAAAGCTCTAAAAGGGTGGAATTTTCCTGATTCGAACGAGTTCGCTTACTGAATTAATGGTACAAGGGGGCGGTAAAGGCTGGCTTTCTTTTCGACATTTGGCATGTTTTCTTCTACTGCTTTTCCTTTCTGATGCTTGTAGCGCACCTTACCCCAATCTTGGGAAAAAAGGTAGATAAAGAAGGAAGAAAAGAAAGAAAATATATATATATATTATATATATAATATATATATATATATATATATATAATATTTATATATATATATATATATATATATATTATATATATATATAATAAATAAATTTAAATAATTAAACAAATAATAATTATAATTTACAAAACTTATTATTAAATTAGGTAATAATTAGGGATTATTTACTAATTTTATCAAATAATAATTAAAAGGCAATTTGTTGCCTAAAAAATAAAACAAATAAATCAATAATATATATATAATATATATATATATATATATATATATATATATATATATAATATATGTATATACTATTATATATATATATTATATAGTATATATATTATATATAATATATATATATTTATATGTAACTAGTTTATAAGGTAAAACTAAATAACAATTATATTAGGTAATAATTAGATTTAATTACTAATTTGCAAAGAATAATAATTAAATAAGGTAAGTACCTAAAAAATCCAAATAAATTCAAAAAATCATTGATTTTTTTGTTTTTTTTTTAAAACCAAATCAAAAAATTTAATATTTTCCTGACTATGCCTAACAAATCAATATAAGCTCTGGTAAAAAATAATAAAAAAAAGCCTCTGTAATTTTAAATCAAAGTTTGGAAAGTGATATATAATATATATATATATATATATTAAAGAAAATATTTTATATATATATATATATATATATATACTATAATATATATTATATATATATTATATAATATAATAATATTCCTGTGAAAGTATATATATACGGTAATATATATATATTATATACGGTAAAATAAATATATGTATGTTTATATTATAAAATTTTTTTATAAATATATATTTATATAATATATATATCTATAATATTTTCTATAATATTTATAGTAATATATAGTATACCGGTGTATATATATATTTCGGTATATGTATATATATATATATATATATATATATATATATATATATTATATATATTATATATATATATAAAATATAATATATATATAAATATAGATATTATATATTATAAAGAATATATTAATAAATAAATATATAATAAAAAAATGAGTCTCTATTTTATTTGAAACAGTTTCTTTTAAAAATATAATATCATTAATAATAAAATAATAATTAAAAAAAAAAATTTTGTTTTTGAATATGTGAAATTTTGGGCTAACACAGGAAAGAAAGGCTAAAGTCCATTCCTAAAAATTAAAAATAAATTTTCTCTTCTAATTTGCTCAAATCTACATTCATCGCACTGAAATGGTAATAAGGCAATCCAATTCCAGAATTTTTTTTTTTTTTTTTTTGAAGAAAAATTGAAAACAAAAAATGCAGAAAACGAACCCGTTTGTGAATGAAATGACGATACGTCAACGAAAAAAAAGTGGGAAGAATTATTTTTAATAACCAACTATAACTAATTTTAACTATTTTATTTGCAATGCATTTTGCTCACCCCACCCCAATCTGTGAGGAACCGAAGGGCGGCCTGATGATAATATATAATATATAGTATATAATATATATATATTATATATATATATATATATAGTATATAATAATATTATATATAATATATATTATAAATATATATATATATATATATATATATTATTATATAGTATATAAATAAATATTTGGATATATGTTTTGAATGAATACGGAACGATTGATCAGTGGTAGTGAGGAAGTCCGTGATGATGGTAGGAATGTGCTACACTTTAAATCCTTTGGTGGATCGTAAGGAACTGTCTTGATGCGCTTGGGGTTTTTGCATGAGGGTATGTTGTACCTGTGTTATTGTACACAGTGAAACTATTCTTCTGGAAAAGAGGTAAGAGATCCCTAAGTACAAGTATCCAGATACAATCTTTGGGATGTTTAGATTGAGGAAGAATTGATTATAAATGAGTAAGAACCATTAGGAAGTTGTGTCGGTTGAAGAAAGATGTAAATGAGAGAATAAACGAGAGTAACTTGAGATGGTTTTGGTCATATGGAAGGATGATATATCGTTGGTTTAAGCGGGCGGATGTATATAGAGAGATTGCTGAGAATCGCACAGGCCTCCAGAGACTAAAAATAAAGGGGAGTTGGCGTGAGTAAGAGGAATAACCAACAGGAGAGAAGAAATCCGAAGTTTGCTGAGCTCGAGAAGGTGGCATATAGAGTGAATGGCGGGGTTTTTGTGGGCTTTGCCCAAGGGCTGAATCCCGATCTGACAGAATTTCTGGGTGGGGTCATCGCAATCTTGTAAACTCAAGTTGGATTTTCTGAGTGCAGACAGTTCTCACTAGGGTGAATGGGACGCGGTAAGGAATGGGGGGGGGGTACTTTCTTTTCGACTTGAGTCATGTTTCCTTCTACTTTTCTGTTCGGGTGAAAAGTAAAAGTAAGATAAATAAAAAAAAATAAAAAATGGTGTTGCGTGTGAGAAAAAGAATCCCCAAATGGTATGTAGCAGAACGTAATTGTTTCTGCATGCCATAATAGGCCCGATTAAAGGGACAGAGGGAAGTTAGACTCCAAGCAATGAATTACTTCCCCAACTGGGCATTCGAGTGTAATGTACGTCCAATACACCTAGTGCCGGTCCCAATGAATTGGCCCATCTTGAGCTTATATCCACACTCTTTCTCACGCAGGGAGTAGCTCTCTGTACCACATAGAGACCATAACGCTACTAACTTATTACATGACGTGCAACATTTATTTTTCCATATATCCGTGTGGTGGGGGATGAAAGAGATTCCCCACAGGGTATGTTCTGCTGGTTGTTGGATGGCGACTAAAGGGATAGTGGGTGTGCGTTTGGGACACACTACCATTTATTCAATATCCTAGAAATGCTTGTGCATGCCACGGATTCTGTGCATGTTAACGACCTACCCCAATAATCTGAGAGGGAAGTAAAGGAGGATATTAGAAGTAAGATTATATATATATTATACATATATATATATATTAATATAATATATATATATATATAATATATATATATATATATATATATATATATATATATAATTATAATATATATAATTATATATATATAAATATATATTATATATATAATATATAATTATATATATTATAATATAATATATATATTGCAAAAGAGAAAAAATTAATATAGTTCAAAGTAATGTGGGTGAAATTGAAATTAAGGTATGAAATCCGGATGTAGGTATGTAATTGCATATGTCCCAGTAAATAATTGTGCAAAATAGAGGTGTTTTGGGAATAATTAAGTGAATGTTTTTTTGTATTTTTAAAAGGAATGATAGTGCACCTGTTAGATGACTGAAATAAATGGGTTGGTGATGAAGAAGTAAGAGA